>PVKS010007098.1:0-74700 GCA_004027875.1 Aplodontia rufa | reverse complement strand
TTTTGCTTCTCTATGTGTGGGGCTGCTTTTCTGCATAGGAACCAACTCATCTGAAATCTGTGCCTACCTTGCAGCTACACTCTGTCTTATTTCCCTCAGTCTCCTGGCCCTGGCCTCTTGCAGTCATTCACAAAACCATATATCACCTTCTCTGGGCTGCACTATGAATACTAGTGCTCATTACTAACACCCCCATGCATCTCACCATCTTTGAATAACAGCACGGCCTGAGATAGTATGGACATCACCTCTCCTGGACTTCCTGCTGCAGACCATTCCACTTAGCATCCCTCACCCACCCATGACTCATTATCAATCCTTCTTTATCAAACAGGAAGCACCTGTAAAGGTTCAGCTCTTTCTTTCACTAGAGAGCATTAATGTGTTCAGTCACATTTTCAATGCAAGAAAATAACCCAACTAGCACATTTTACTTAAATCAGGTTATATCTTCATTGAAAATATAGTTTAATTTTCTTTTAAAATGAATTAATAAAGTAAAAAAGAACAAATTAAAAATTCTAAGACATCATTTGATTGAATAAAATATTGGAGATAACTGAAATTTGCAATCCACCTCATAGACCTGATATCCATTTTCTGCTTTTGTGTCCTAGAGTAATGTTTTCCTACATGGTGGACATTGGCCATGCCATCCATCAAACGGACAAACTCAGCTCCTTAGCTACCTGCCAAACTTTCATGTTCCAAAAATTACTTAATCAGACAGGATAGACATAAGACATTCCACAAAAAGAAAAAGTCCTGTATAGTGTTGCCATAGAGCAGAGACTGGGAAATTTTACCTGTGAATTCACAGATGGTAAATATTATGGGCCATGTGGCCTATTTGTACTTCCAAGCTACTATTCATCCTTGCTACAAATGAATGGTAGTAATTGAATTCCAATACAATAGTATTTGCAAAAGAAGGGAATAGGCTGGATGCAGCCCTCAGGAACCACATTTATGGTCCCTGTTCCAGGGCATACACTAGTTTATACCTGAACACTCCCCATGACAGAGCTCCAAGCACCTCCCAGGGATGCCCCTCACTTTCTGGTAAATGCCAGTGACTTCAAATTATCCCTTTTGTACTATTTCTTCTTACTTTATAGGCTGATGGGAACAGTGGCCAGGCAGAGGACAACCACCAACACCACCACTACAGACATGACTGGAAATCTAGTCTGCAGTAAGGCAAACTAGAGAGTAGTCCATGAGTTCCATGCTCTCTATGGTAAGCAGAATGAGGAGCTTCCTAGCCATATGAAAGCTGTAGGTGAATTCTGCTGGTAGAATACCGAGCATGTACTAGCCCTCCACATAGAAGAACCAAAGTAACAAGCATGTGGCAACATTTTGAGGTGAGTGACCATAGGAGAACCCAGGAAATCATCAAGAGAGAGACACTGGAGTCTTTCAAGATTCAGAGCCTGGGAGAAGCCAGGTGTAGTGGTGCACACTTGTAATCCCAGTGGCTTGGGAGGCTGAGGCAGGAGAATTGCAAGTTCAAAGGCAGCCTTAGCAACTTAGTGAGACCCTGAGTAACTTAACAAGGCACTGACTCAAAATACAAATAAATAAATAGGGGTTGGGGATGTGGGTCAGTGGTTAAGCACTGCTGGGTTCAATCCCTGGTAGCATGAGAGGAACAAAATACATTAGTATCTACCACACCAGGTCCAGATCATACATGAGGGAGGAAGAGTCTCCCCTCTGCAGGGGTAAAGGTGAAAGAGAGAGCCCTAGCAACTTCCTACAGTGCAGATCAGGGCAGGTGCTGGCAATTGTAGCTACTGGAAAGTTTCACAATTCTCACAGGCTTCCAGCACTCTTAGAAAACTTACCTGAAATATGCACAGTAGCCTTGATTTGGAAAAGAAGCTCACATTCCACTGCCAGCGGACACCCAGGAGCCATCTGGAGGAGGGAGATACCGTCTGAAGTTGTGCTGCCTTAGAGGACAGGAACCACTGCATGGTCCCATCTGTGACCCCACCAAGGGAGGCAGCTTGCCTTGCAAGCCCAGCTTGGCCCATATGACTGACTAACCCAAGCTTACTTGAGGGGAGCAGAAGGTGCTACCCTTGAGAAACAGGAAATTAGGATCCTTGCCCTCTGAGACCAAGGTCATGGATAGCCATGTATCAGTTCACACCAGTGCCAGGACTGGGGACAGGTGCCCGTGAGGGTCCCACAGTGCACCACCCTACCCCATGCTCAGGTGCTGGTTAAGGACAGTGGGAGGGAACATTGTGATCCCACTGCCACCCTGCCTCTGGCACACATGAACAAAGGGAGCACCAAGAGCCTGACCAGAGCTGTGATCCTACTCCTAAGTAGGCACTGTCACCAAAGTAGCAGAGAGGAACACCAAAGATCCTGCTGCCACCACACTCACAGTTCCCACCGCCACCCAGCCCCACTGCCTTCAGCACCATGGATGGGGGATGCAGTTCCTGCCACTGCCTCTTCCCATGCAGCATTGGACATTGACATTGCACAAGTCATTGACATTGGAGTGTTTCAGGGCCCTCACTACTGCTGGGGCTGCCAGTGCCAGAGGCTCTTGCTGATAGCAGGGCTAGCATCAGCTATGCCCAAGGAAAGCCCCGTTCTCTCACAGTGGCCAGCACTGCCACTGTAGGAATAGCTAGATGATGAGTCCATTGCACCCACTGATGGCCATACCACACCTGTCCCAACTCCCAGAGGGTCCCCAGGCTTGCATAATCCATAGATAGTGGTCACTGTGCCTAAAGTCGTTAATCACAGCCAAAGAAGCTATAGGAGACTACACCACAGAGTCCAGCCAGAACCAAAGCCAACACAATGTAACAAACAAATACTCCCAGACACGTCTCCAGGAAAGAGCCACTGACGAAGGCCACCCCAGAAGAGTGGTAGAGGGATCTGACCCACCAGATACACAAATCTCAATATAGCAGCATAAAAAAATGTGAAAACACAAATTAATATGATGCCTTCCAAAGAACATAATGCTTAATGACAGAACCCAAAGAAACTGACACGGACAAAATACGCAATAAAGAACTTAAAAGAATGATTATAAAAGATCTCAGTGGTATCCGGATAAGGTGTTATGTCATACGACCTAACACATTTTTAGAGAGGTTTTGGGAAGGGGAGGGGAGGGATAAAGGTGGGTAATTGTGGAGGCTCTTGGGAGTAAATCTGATTTTCAGAATCTATATATATATTATATTTTTTATTAAAAAAGAATATATGCATATCATATTGTTACTTTCTATGCATTTATGATTGTACAATAACTCAATTTCTTAATAAAAAATTTTAAAAAGCTCAGTGAAACCCAAGAGAATACAGATAAATATTTAAATGAAATTAGGAAGATAATGAAGGGTATGAATGAGAAATTCAGCAGAAAGATAGTGATTTTGAAAAAGAACCAAATAAATCTTGGGAACAAAGTATAAAATAAGTCAAATAAAAAATTCATTTAAATCCTCAACACCAAACTAGAAGACAACAACAACAACAAAAAGAAAGTTTAGAAATTATACAAGTTCACACACTTTTGAATGTACAGTGAACCACACTATTTTGAATGTACAGTGGATCATTAAAGAAGTCGAAGGAGAAATTTTTAAATCCTTCAAAGCAAATGAAAATGGAAGTACAATGTACTAAAACTTGTGGGATACAGCAAAAACAGTACAAAAAGGGAATTCTTTACCAGTGATTGCCTACAATAAAAAAATCATAATAAAAGGAAGATTTCGAACAGAAAATCTAATAATATATTATAGAGTTATGGTAACCAAAACATCAGTATTAGCTTGAAAATGGACACACATACCAATGGAACAGAATACAATCCCAGGAAAAAACCCAGGCATCTCCAGTTATCTGATTCCTTCTTTTTTTTTTTTTAAGAGAGAGAGGGAAAATGAGAAAGAGAGACTCAATTTTATTTAGTTTTTTTTTTTTTTTTTTCTGGGCTGAGGACCCAACTCAGGGCCTTGCACATGCTAGGCAAGTGCTCTACCACTGAGCTACACCCCCAGGCCTTCTTAAAATTTAATTTAATATTATTTTGGCACTGGGAATTGAATCAGAGGTACTTTCCCACTGTGCTACATCGTCAGACCTCTTAATTTTGAGACAGGGTCTCCCTAAACTACCCATGCTGGCCTCCAACCTGCATTCCTTCTGCCTCAGCTTCCTGAGTAGCTGGGTTTTACACCTTACCCCTTAAATGCAAGGATTAAAAAAATGCTTTATTCTGGTGGAACAAGCATCCCAAAAGAAGCCTCAGTTCTCAGAAAATAGTTAATTCAATTTCTTTTGAGACAAGTTATTTTATTAAATATTTTTTATTCCCTAGGATACATTTTTTGGATGAATGCCTCCTAGAAGAGAACCTTCCCATTAACAGCTGACCTGAAGAGGCACCTTCGAGAATCAGCACATTACAGTGACACAGCGAAATCGACATTCATAGCAGCTCAATTTACAATAGCTAAATTATTGAAACAGCCCAGATGCCCCTCACTGGATGAATGGATCCAAAAACTCTGGTACATATATACCATGGAGTTCTACTCAGCAATCAAAAACACTGATATTGCAGCCTTTGAAGGTAAATGGATGGCTATGGAAGAAATTATGCTGAGTGAAATCAGCATAACCCAGAAAACCAAGGATCGAATGTCCTCCTCATCTGTGGAGGCTAGAGCTAGACCCTGGCCATTGAGAAAGGAGGTCAATTCTCAAGTTTTAAATCTGGAAAAGGTGTAATGACATACAACCTAAGGGATTTGTAGAGATGTATTGGGAAGGAGGGAGGGGGAGAGATAAGGGCGGATAATTGGAGGGGCTTTTGGGAGGCAAATCTAATATTCAGAATTTATATATGTATTATATTTTTTCATTAGAAGTACATTTGATTGTTCAACAAATAAATTTCTTAATTAAAAAAAAGAAGTACTTTCAAGTACTGGCTATTTCCGATGCCCCAGCCCTTTCCTTCTGCCCTTCAGCACAATGATGTGGAACCTACAGCCCCTGCAGGGTACTCTTTTGTTTTAACTCCTTGGCATCCTCCATATGAATTAATGCATTCTATCCACTTCCCCATCTCCCAGAAAATTTTTGGTATTTCCAATACAGTTAGTATCTCCCTTTTGTTCTCTTGGTTCATGAGTTTGTCCTTTCTTTATACTTTATTACTAACATTTAAGATCTCAAGAAGGAGGGACAGAAAAGACATAAATTTAGTCTCACACTAACTAATAAATGACCTTAATGTTTTTGTACAAGACAAGCAGTGGTCCTAGTTCCTGATTTAGACATTTTATTTATACTCATTTTATTAAAGTCATAATAATAGTTTCAATCATTTCTTTTGATTGGTCTTCAATATTTCTGTACATTTGGGTCATTTGAAGTCAGTTATACACACTGAACATTTCTAGGAGCCTGGCATTGAGCTGGGTGCTACACAGGATATTTACCAAGTACACATATGAATCAAGGTGATATCAAGTATAATGAATGTTAGTGCTGTAATAACTAGGAATATCCATATTCCCGTTTCAGTTGCCATTTCTTTTGTTCATTCATTCATTTTGTTTGTTTATTTGTTTTAACCAGGGATTGAACCCAGGGGCACTTACCACTGAGCTACATTCCTAGCCCTTTTTATGTTTTTATTTTGGGTCAGGTTCTCACTAAGTTGCTGAGGCTGGCTTTTGAACTTGGCTATTCTCCTGCCTTAGCCTCCCAAGAGGCTGATTACAGGCATGCACCACCACATCTGGATTCAGTTGCCTTTTTTATTTTATCTTTACCTTACAAATGCAGACCTCTACAACCAGGTAGTGTGTTTAGTAACTCTCTCTAGGTTGTTGTAATTGCCAATGCTCAATAAACATAATTAAGAAAATTTTGTGTTGCTGAGTAGTCATTATAGGAGCAATGCCCAGGGCAAGTGCATTAGCAGGTGCTCAGTGAAAAGTTGTTGAATACAATACTTAACTGAAAGAAGTTCCAAAAAGACAACAAGAAAAAAGCCACTGTAATGCCAGTGATGCAAACGGACCACAAGTTCAAGGCCAGCCTCAGCAACTTTTATTTTTTATATTATTTTACAGTTCTTGTACAGGTCTTTGTTGTTGTTTATAACAGGAATGTTCCAGATCTTGATTTTGGTGGGGTTTCATTATATAAAATTACCATTTATACAGTGGGCAAAACTCATCAAACTGTACACTTTAAGCAAAATTTTGCTGGATGCAGTAGTGTATGCCTGTAATCCCAGCTACTAGGAGGCTGAGACAGGAGGATCACCAGTTCAAGACCATCCTGGGTAATTTGGTGAGATCCTGTCTCAAAATAAATTTTTTAAAAATGGACTTGGGGAGGCGGCTGGAATGGTGGCTTAGCAGTTTACAGCGCTTGCCTGGCAAGGATGTGGGTTCAAACCCCAGCACGATGTACACAACCAAATGTCAGAGCAACAAAGGCCATGTGAAAACTAAATAAAAGTGATTTGTGCTCTCTCTCTCTCTCTCTCTCTCTCTCTTAAAAAAATTGGGACTGGGAGGTTAGTTCAGTGATAGAGCATTCCTAGATTCAATCCCCAGTACTACCAAAAAAAAAAGTAAATATTCTTGTATGTAAACTATACTTCAATAAAACTGCTCTTTAAAGTTATTGGGACTGTCTGGAACAGTGGCTCGGCTGTTGGAGCACTTGACTGGAATGCATGAAGACCGAGGTTGAAACCCCAGCACCATATACACAACTAAGTGTTGGAGAAGCAAGGTCCCGATGAAAAAATAAATAAAATTGATTCCCCCTCTCTCTCTTCCCCACTTTAAAAAACTAAATAAAAAAAATAAAATTATAGGGAGGTTGGAAGGTAGTATTCTTGTGTGTCCTAAATCCTAATCTTTGGTCCTAATCCTAATTTTATTTTGAGAAATTATCTTAAAATAAAATGTATAAAATGGAAGAGCAGATGTGTAAGCATGCTATCTAGTAATCTGGAGGCTAGCATGAGAAGCAGCTAAGAACTGGACACGTGGAGTTAGGAACCAGACTTAGGAGCAGAAACAGTTGTTCAAGCCTTGTTGTACTATTTAATTCTTTTAAACTACATACATGCTCTTGATTTAATAAATATCAAGTTTTTCAGCCGGGTATGGTGGTGTATATTGTAATCCCAGTAACTCAGGAGACTAAAGCAGGAGGATTGCAAGTTTGAGGTCAACCTCAGCAATTTAGTGAGGCTCTGAACAACTTAGTGAGACCCTGCCTCAAAATGAAAAATAAAATGAACTAGGGCTGTACTCAGGAATAAAGCACTCCTGAGTTTAATCCTCAGTATATATATATACACATATATATACATATATACACACACACATATATGTGTGTATATATATACACACACATACATATATGTGTATGTAAAACTAAATATAGATATATTTAAATGTATAGACATATTTATTTAAATAAAACTATACATATTTAGTTTTACAAAAAGGACATCTAGTCTAGTCTAGTGGAGGAACACTCTTTGAAATACCTGGACAATCTCAGACCAGTAGAAATATGTTCCCTCCCAGTCACCATTTCTCTAGTTCTCTCAGTGCAGCAGGGGCCTTTTAGACCCTGAGCCTGATCTTTTTGTTTTGCATTTTGAATATTCAATAGAGCCTCATTGAAAGACCTCCTTGTTCTTCATAGGTAGCTATGCTACCATAGTATCCCTAATGTAAAAAGTATGTTGGGTTCCATGAGACTAACTAGATGGTAGACACACTGGGGTGTTCAGAAAATTTATTGAGCTGTGCACCATGACCTGTGTACTGTTTTATACTTCAGCATTCTTTTCAGTATACTATATGATTTTATTTGTTAAGATCCCCCTCCCCCCAAAAAAGGCTGAACTCAACCTTGGTTTAGTAATACATACAGGGCTGGAGCAGCGGCTCGGCGATTAAGGCGCTTGCCTGGTGTATGCGAGTATGCAGGTTTGAACCCCAGCACCATGTACACAATGAAGTCTGGGAGCAATGAAAGCCACATGAAAAACTAAATAAAAGTGATTGTCTTTCTCTCTCTCTCTCTCATTGTCCCTCTCTCTTTAAAAAAAAAAATACATACAAAGGTGGTAAAAATATTAAGAGCCAGCCTAGCTATCACCTTTGAGATGCAGAAGGGTCTTGTGAGCAAGGGTGGTTGGGACTGGGGACTGCAATCGGATCTTTCTGAAGGGCATATTACATTTCTTGGTCTAGACAGTACTTACACAAGCATTGGCTTTATAACTGCTCAATGTAGTAAATGTTTTATGCATTTAGGTGAAGAAATTTAGTAGAGTCTAACTAATCTAAGTATCTATAAATAGGGAACTATTTGTGATACTAATACGTTATGCACCCTTAAAATTATACTTACAAGGACCTCAAGTTCAAATTGTCTCCTAAGATATAAAAGCCATGTTATAAATGAATCTGATGTGACATCACTTACTATATATATGTAAGTATGTAATATAGTTACATGTATACATGTATGTATGTATGTATGTAGGGAATGTCTCTAATTTCTAGATCAAAAGAGAAACTGATCAGTGTTGTAGGAAGAAGACAAGGAACAAGAGACTTATTTTTTACTTTTTAATTTTGTACCATGTACATTTGTTACAAAATAAAAATATCATCTATTTTTTAAAATATTTATTGCATTAAAGCACTTCAGCAAAGAAGAGGAAGTGGCACTCATATATACATATGGCTAGCCAACCATGACGGTGCTAATTATACAGACTTCTCTTTCTTATTTTTTGGTGCGAAGGATTGAACCCAGGGCCTGGTATGTGTTAAACACACTTCACCTTGAGCAACACCCCCGTCCCAAAAGATACTTTTTCGAAGAAAACATTTCTTACATGAACCTGGCACTGAGTTCGGTGCCATAAAGAATAAACATAAATGACAAAAATCTCAGCCCTTTTAGGTGAAGCCAGTGAGGGGGTGGGAGAAGGAAATAAGCAATGCAGGAGCCCACTGGAATTGCCTTCGTGTGTCCATTTAATTTTGCAATTCTTTATCTTTATGAAAGAGTTAGTTCATGCTTCTTGTCTTGACAAGTCTTAGAAATCAACTAGAAAATACATATTTTATAAATGACTTTGATTACTAGACAAAGTATTAAATACGTCAGATCTACCATACTCAACTTTTATACCTCTGCAGCTCTTCCGCCCCCTATTTCTGGGTTCCGTCATTTTCAGTTCAAGAGGAAGTCCTGAATGAGATCCTAAGCAGGTGTGCGCTTCACATCTTCACTCCGTTTGTCCTGTGTCTATGACAATGAAAGCCATCAGATAATGCAGCAGAGGTGGCGAGAGCCCAAAATAATAAGTATGTGCATGGGAGCGGGGGGGATCAGAGGACATTTCACAGGACAGGCAATTTTCCAGTCCTTACTGAAATGGAAGCACTAGGGTGAAGGAGGGAAAAAGATTACTTGCATGAAAAAAGTTTTGCCTATTGCTTGTTGTGATTCCCATTTAGCTGTAGTTATGTTTTGAAAGCTGCTTCCTAGAGAAATTCTTCCAGCCTTTCCCAAAGTAGTTTTTTGTTTGTTTGTTTGTTTGTTTTGTTTTGTTTTGTTTTATTTTGTTTCGTTTTTGCAGGAGGCAGGAATTGTTGAAATATTTGAGTCATCTCAAGGGACAGAGGTTTAGAAGCATTTCGTTGTTGCAGTGATCCAAACCCATGTATGTCATTTCTTCCTCAAAATCCCACTTGCTGCTCTTGCCTGGCAGAGAGTACTGCTGGTGAGGATGAGAGGGGTAGGTGAACAGAAAGGGGTCTTCCTGTGGAGGATGGTAAGTGAGTGGAGGAACGAAACTGTTGAAATCCACAGGCACTTTCTCTTCGTAAAGCTCGCCCCCTGGATTTGGCCATAATGGGTGGCAGCTAGTTTTGGCTGCAGGCGATTCCAGTGGAATCTGCTGGGGAAAGTTTTCCAAAGAGTTTTGGGAAGGAAAGAAGTCACAAGGCCAGCTGGTCAGAGGAAATGGATAATTGGGACAACAGTTGTCACTGAGAGGGTTTCTCCCCAAGGCAGCATTTTTATTCCAGGTTTGAAGATTGTCATAATCTGAGTAGACTCCAGAGGTGGAAGGCTGAAACAGGTCTCCACTGTTGTACATCCTGTTACTGGGAAATCTGCATTTTTCATAGAGCTTAGGAGAGTCTAGGGTAGAAGTCGGGTCAGACAGATCCGTGGCTCCCCCGGAACTGTAACTCTTGGAGAAGGATAAGCAATCATTCAGGGAATTCTGCTGGGGAGTGTTAGCTATTAAATGTCCACTGTAACTGCCAGGCAATTGGACACCTTCCTGGAATGACCAAGTTAAAGGTAAACTTCCCTGACTTTGGGCTTCACCTGGAAGAGACTGAAAGGGAAGGAGAAATGCTCATGTTAATAAGTTAAGCAAATCCACACAACCACCACGCACCCTCGAGTTACTCTGTACAAATAAGTGCCTCATCAGATTCTCCTCGTTTCTGGCATAATTGAAGCACAGACTCATAGAGCAGCTGAGGAAGGAAAGGCTGCCTCCTCTTCTACCGTGAAGCTTTCCAACCAGCAATCGCCAGGTTTCCCCTTACTATGTGGACACACGGCCAGCTGTAGTCTAATAGGCTGCAACACAAGGCCAGTCGCAGTTTCACACTGCAACTTAAGTCTAATACCCTGACTTTTTGAGAAACTTATTTAAGAAAAGCCAAACTGCTTAATCCCCTGTCCTCTCTGCTTCTCTTTCCCTCCCGTCCTCAACCCTTCTTTCAGTGCTGACAGTCTATTTATTTTTATAAAATGGCTCACTATTCAATCCTAAGAAAAGAACCTGGCTGAGAATTAAGTTATGCTCTGTTTACATAAAACTATCAACTAATAAGAGGATGGTTTTAGGGGGAGGAAAGAAAGGGATATGACCAATGAGAATGAATGGAAAGAAATGCCTCAATTTGTCCCACAGCTGGAACAAAGAACGAAGGTGCCACCATTTGGGTTAGGGGCTCACATTTCCTTACAACAGCCTCAAATTACAATTCTTTCTATGTAAGGTACATTTAGAACCTCAAAGAATGGACCATTTCTTTCTCTGTTCTCCTGAAAAGGGGAGCAAAAATACTAAAAATATGGGAATTGGGCTGGGGATGGTGCTTAGTGGTAGAGCACTTGCCTAGCATATGCAAGGCCCTGGGTTCAATCCCCAGTACTGGAGGAAAACACACACACACACATATGTACATAACAATATGTAAACAAAATGCATATGTATTTTATGTGTGTCTACATACACATGTGTATATATGTGTATATATTATATATACATATATAAAATTACTATAAAGCCAACAACCCACTGATGTATGCTATGATGCCATAAAGCAATGGACTTCACATCAAAGTCTGTCCATGACCTTCCACCACCATCCCGGTATGTCCATCATCTTCGGAAACCTTACTTCATCTTGGTAGAAAGGCTAAGGAAGCAATCTATTTCCGAGGTAAATGGAACTTGAGTGGGGAGAAATCATGAGGCTAATATTTTTTGGAGTTCATTTTCTATGATTTGATTCTATTAGAACAAAATAATACAGTGCCAAAGTACTCATTCAGGCCTCTTTTTTAATTACAGAAGGGAAGTGATTCTACAGGTAATGGATTTTATGATTAAGAGCATGCTGTAAAAATGGTAGAAATTAAGGGTATAATCTCAGATTCAGAGTCAGCAGGATCTCAAGTTCAAGGCCAGCATAAATAACTTAGGGGGAGACCTTGTCTTAAAAAAAAAACCCAAAAACTCAAAGCCTCAATTTCTTTGGTGGATGCTTGTTTATAGATGAGCCTGATAGTATTTGATCTTTCTTTTATCTTTTCCTTACTTTGTTTTCTCTCTCTATCTCTCTTTGTTAGTAAAGGACCAGACCATCCAATCCACAAGGGTGTCAAGTTGCTGGGATGTTTTAAGGCTATGTGATGACAGTTTACCTTTGACCCTGGGTTCCCCTTCAATTTTAGGGAAACAGAGGCCGGAGGCCCGTGCACTTTCTTCATTGCTCTTCTTGCCTCAGCTTCCAACTTCGTTTCTGGCTTTGGATGATCATGCTCTCCCTTTGACTTAAAGGAAAAGGAAGCAAAAAAGGAAATAAACAACTGCATAATACTTCATGGTGCATGTTTCTACTGAGTCCTCCCCACAACTATATGGTGGTGGTATTGCCTATTGTAACAAGATTAGAAAAACCTCTGAAGTACCTCCCAAGCCCGTCATGCTCCTGGCTGTCTGCCTGCCCGTGTTCATGAGGCTCCTTCCTCCTGTGATTCCTCTCACCCATCGTGCTCCTATAGTATGTGCAGGACTTTAATAAACACTGTGTGCCCATCCCACTTACCACAACCCTTAAGGTTCATACCATTAGTACAACACCCAGTTTCAGATTAGGAAACTGAGGCATAGAGATTGAACCACCTGGGTAACCTACCCAAGTTAAGTAGAGGGGTGTGGCAGGAGATGCCAGGGGTTCCCCTAATTGGAGCCAGCCAAGATCAGAGTCAACTGTAAAACATTCAGTAATTTTCTGAGCCAACTATTAAAAATGGCTGGCAGTACTGGGCATGGTGGGGCACACCTATAATCCCAGTGACTTGGTAGGCTGAGGCAAGAGATAAGTTCAAAGCCAGCCTCAGCAACTTAGGCCCTAAGCAACTTAGCAAGACCCTATCTCAAAATACAATCTAAAAAGGGCTAGGGATGTTGCTCAGTAGTTAAGCACCTCTGGGTTCAATCCCTAGCACACTGCCCTCCCCACACACACAAAAATAGGTGGCAGCTTGACATCAGCCACAGGAGAGAAATTGTTGAATGTTCCGAATCAGGATATTCTTTTTTGTTTGCTTTTTAGAAAGCTAGTTTGACAGTACTACACTGATTTGAACCTAGGCAGTCTGACATCACAGTCCATTCATCACCAGTTATCACATGACTGACCCCATTAGTATTTCTTATACATTTTAGAAAAAACTGGGGCTCTGGGGAGAGGGGAAGGAACTTTTTCAGGTTTCCAGAGATAGTCGAATGTCAGAGCTGTCTGTCAAAGGTTGTGGCTGACCCTGGGTGTGATCAGATTTGCTGTTGCCTCTCCTGAGGAACTAGGGGCTCCCAGCAGCCCCCTCCCCAGGGCTTGCCGGCACTTCCAACCTCTACTGAAGTGTGGAGTGTGGGCATTTGCTCTCCCAGAGGGGGTTCCGCAGCATTGGCGCAGGGTTGTCTTCACCCACACGTCCCTGGCCTCTGAGGAGCCAGTTCTCCAAGAAGCTCTGCCCACACTTGTCAAATTACAGAGAAAAAGAATCACATAACTAACTCAAATCCAACCTGGAAGAATATGAAACGTCCATCATGCCTCCAGAAGTTGGTGACTGGGAAGCCCCCGTGGCCTCTGCAAGGAATCAGCTTCAAAGGCCCATTACAGTTGGGACAGCTTTTCTCTACAAGAGAGCGAAAGATAGTGACTGTTCCTGGCTGAGCCAGGTGGGGCGACTTCAGAGTCTGTGCAGCCCCACTTGACTTGACTCCAGTGCAGGCAGTTTTGTGGGCTTCTGTCTACTAGGTGTTGACCTGGACCACAGGAGACCTGACCACCCTAATGGCCTACCTAGACTACTGGTCTCACACATGGATAGAGCAAGACACTGCCTGCCGAGAGGGGCATTTCATGGGTCAAAGAAGATCTCTTCTGAGCAGAAAAATATCTCTCCCATGTATTTAAAATTCTTTGTAGAGAAGAGGAAAAAAATTCTTTCTTTTTGTAATTAGAACTAAAGAACAAGGGGCAAAGCTACCTGGGAGAGAGAATATAGCCACTAAATCTTCACTAAGGTATAAATAACAGGTTCTGACCAGAGTTCAAGTTTTGAAGACAAAATTACTAGGAAAGATCATAAAGTAACTTGAGATCTGCAGCAGGCTTCAGCACCAGGAACACTAAGTGCATCTGTTTCACAATCCAATGAGTGTGGTAAAATAAAAAGCACACACATTTCAGCTTGTGATTAAGATACACCCAAATGGATAGATTTGAATCTAACTTCAAATGAGATCTGCCCCTCCAGATAAATGCTCTTATTGAGATCACTAGGGGCTCATTTCCCACCATTTCTTAGATGGCAAGGCTGATAAACTACTGTCTACTAAATTTTACATAGGTTCCTGATGAGTTCATGTTAGTCCTCTGTGTGATACCTCTTCTTTCTAACAAGGGACTTGAGTCAGGTGCCCAACCCAAGGGAGCAGTTTCTTGGTGGGAGCTCTGGACCTATAGATCTGTGAGATGTGGTGGGGAAGCCTTGCTCCTCACTGCACTCCGGTGTGAAGCTTTGTTGGGACCATAACACAGCCCTTGGGACGTGTTGGGAGGTACTGGCCCATCCGGACAAGGTCATCAGGAGGGATGCCAGTTTCCTTGCCAGTGCCACTAAGCCTCACTCACTCTGCTGCTTCTGCCGGGCTTTGTCACAGATCGCAGGTCTCAGGTAGACCTTGCGCCCCTCCTTGGTAGAGCAGTTGTGGCCGCACACCACCACACCCAGGCAGGACTTCTTGAGGATGCGAGAGTTGTGGTTGTTAGTGTTGCGCATGGCCCAGCTACTCAGGTGCCGCTGTGCATTCCTGTCCTCTGAGCTGTAAATGTGCTTCACACAGGAATCCGGCCACTCCTGGAACCAGTCGGTCTTTTTCACATTCTGATAGAAACACAAAAGTGACTATTATAGTTCAAGACAGAAAACACAACTGTCCATCCCGCTAGAGTCCATAGATATGAAGGACATTGTGGCCATCAAGAGCTGAGGATGAGACCCTTGGCAAAGCCCGGCCTAGATTGTCCTGGAGATGGGATCTACTGGGCACAACAGTAGCAGAGACTGCTGTGTCTGGACCAAAACGAACTGGAATTTAGCCCCTTTGAGTTCTATCTGATTGATGTTTCTGTAGTCCTTGGTGATAAAAGTAATGACCATTTCTAAGGAAGAATTTTTGAGGATGAAGTAATATCACTGTGTTCTTTCACAATAACTATGGAAAACTTTGTAGCTGGACAGCAAGATAATGTCTCATACCGCACTGTGGTTACCTTATTGGGAATCTTACAGGCTTTTACAAAGTCACCAGAGATAAGCAGTGGGGAGACTGAAGAGCCCTGATTCACAAAGATCCCAAGAGACACTTTATTCCCCATAGAGATTCTTTCCCTTTTTCTCTATTGCCATATACATGTGCCTCATATGGTAGAGGACCCAGGAACAGCTATGTTCTAGCCCAGGATAGATGTATTCCCTATCCACGAACATCTCATTAAATAACTCTCCTGTGACAGGTCATTGATGAGGGGAGCTATTGTTCAATGGTTATAGAGTTTTAGTTTTGCAAGATGAAAAAGTTCTACAGATTGGTTACATGACAGTGAGCATGAAGTGACCACTACTACACCATACACTTGAAAATGTTTAAGATGGCTGGGTGCAGTAATCCCAGCAACTCAGAAGGTGGAGGCAGGAGGATTGCAAGTTCAAAGCCAGCCTCAGCAACTTAGTGAGGCCCTAAACAACTTAGCAAGACACAGTCTCAAAATACAGAATAAAAAGGGCTGGGAATGTGGTTCAGTGGTTAATTGATCCTGGATTCAATCCCTGGTACCAAAAAATTTAAAAATAAAAGGTTTAAGATGGCAAATTTACTACCATAAAGTAATAAGCCTGAATAAGCCTGGTGGGGTGACACACACCTGTAAACCCAGCTACTCAAGAGGCTGAGACAGGAGGGTTACAAGTTCAAGGACAGCCTCAGAAATATATGGATATATGGAGACCTTGTCTCAAAGTTAAAAAAATACTGGGAATGTAGCTCAGTGGTAAAGCATCCCTGAGTTCAATGCCCAGTAACAATAACTAAAAAAAGAAAAAAAGTTGAGGGCATAGTCCTTAAAATTATTTTGTTTTCTGTGCCTCTCTTTCTTAGTTGTAAAACATGGAAGATGAGGCCTGCCGACCTTGAGTTGCTCTGAGGATTAAAAATAGTGTATATAAAACTTTTAACACAGGGGGCTGAAGCGGTGGCTCAGCCATTGCAACACTTGCCTGGAATGCACAAGGACCCAGGTTCAAACCCCAGCACCACATACACAACTGAGTGCCAGAAAAACAAAAACCAGGTGAAAAAATAAAGTTGACTCTCTTTCTCACTCTCCTTTAAAAAATATGTTTTTAAACAGAGCACCTGGCATGCTGTGGGCTCTAAGTAGATAGCAGCTAACAATGGTGTAGTTCATATCCCCAGGCACTACAGTAGTGACAGATGCTTCATTTGACAGATCGGTCTACACAGGATCTTAGAGTAAAAATCATCAAGTGTGCTCAGCAGGCAGACTTACACTGTGCCCCACAGCTGTCAGAGAACTGGAAGGATATAAGAACACTTTTCATCTAGAAGATTCTAGAAGGTCAGAGTAGAAAATTCTAGAGGGTTCAGAGGATGAGATCAGGGTGCCTCTCCTTTGCTTCTACAACAAGAAAGAACAGCTCAGAATATGAGAAAATAAAGACAAAATTGTTTTAGAATGAAAAACTCAGGGGCTGGAGTGGTTGCTGTGGTTGGAACACTTGCCTGGTGTATGCAAGGACCCAGGTTCAAACCCCAGCAAAACATATACAACTAAGTGTCAGAGAAGCAAAGGCCAGATGAATGAATAAATAATATTGGTTCTCTCTTTCTCTCTACACACACTCTCTTCCTGTCTCTTAAAAAAAAGAAAGAAAAGAAAAGAAAGAAAAACAGAAACATCAACATCAGGATGAATAGACATTTACTGAGTTCAACTTTGAATCAAACATGAAGTAGTCCAAGAAGAAAAGGGAGGAAGGGTATAAAGAACAGGTGTGAGGTGTTTGAAGAAGTTCCCTCTGGTCCACCAGGCAGCTGCAGTAGCTTCCCAGAGGATGGTGCAGCCATGTTGTGATGCTGACTAGTCTCTCTGCTCTTTCCAAGTCTCTTCCTCTCCTCCCCAGTTCCCTGGCAATTCTGAGCTTGATAAAATAAAATGCCTGGGGTGAGAAGCCCCCCACCACCACTTGCTTTCTCCGCCCACCTTCTCTTCTCTTTTCTTTTGATTAAAAGCCTAGACAATGTTCTTGTTTTCTCCCATAGAAATGTCACAGAAAGTGTGACAGTATTTGAGCATTTGAATTTTTTAAAAAAATGCAAGTTAAGGGCTGGAGCAGTTACTCAGCGGTTATGGCGCTTGCCTGGCATGCACGAGTATGTGAGTTCAAACCTCAGCACCATGTACACAACGAAGTCTCAGAGCAATGAAGGCTGCATGGAAAAACTATATAAAGTTGATTCTTTCTCTTTCACTGTCCCTCTCAAACCCTAGCACCACGTACCTAACGAAGTCTTGGAGCAACAAAAGCCACATGAAAAACTATTCTCTCTCTCTCTCTCTCTCTGTCCCTCTCTCTTCACACAAAAAAATGCAAGTTAAAATATTAAAATGTGCACTTTTTCTTAATAATTTGGATTATAGCCAGGTGTGGTGGCACACGCCTGTAATCCCCACGACTCAGGAGGCTGAGGCAGAGGGATTGTAAGTTCAAAGCCAGCCTCAGCAATCTTGGGAGAGGCCCTAAGTAACTGAGTGAGACCCTGCCTCAAAATAAAAAATAGAAAGGACTGGGGATGAGATTCAGTTGTTAAGCATCTCTGGGTTCAATCTCTGGTACCAATAAATAAAAATAAATAGGGCTGAAGCAATGGCTCAGCAGTTACAGTGCTTGCCAGGCATGTGTGAGGACACGGGTTTGAACCCCAGCACCACCTACACAATGAAGAGGTGAAGCAATGAAAATCACATGAAAAAATAAAATTGATTCTCTCCTTCTGTCTCTTACCATCCCTTTCTCTCTTTAGAAATAAATAAGTAAATAAATAGCACTGGAGCCGTTGCTCAATGGTTATGGCACTTGACACACATGTGCGGCGATGCGGATTCAAACCCCAATACCACATACACAATGAAGTATCGGAGCAACAAAAGCCACATGAAAACTAAATAAAATTGATCCCCCCACTGTCCTTTTCTCTCTTTAAAACAAACAAACAAATTATTTGGACTATAGAAATCTCATAGATTGGATTTGGATTACTGCAAAACTAATCAATTATCAGGAAAGTGGAGACAAGGGGACAAGAGGGACTTACAGAAAAGCTAATTTTTTTTTATGATTTAAAGGCAAGCATCTCCTCTTCAGGCTGGTCAGGGCCATAAATCCCATATACCAGGATAAGAGGAATACATGTGTTAGCATCTTAGACATTCTGACTAAAGCCCTTGCTTTACACCCTTCCTTTGGAGAGAGAAATGATCTCCACCATCTTTTAAGGTATTTATATTTCTTCAGGGCATCCCTTGGCACCCTGGTTTTCTAGATTCATGAACAATGCAGGAATAAATTGGACAGCATATGAATTGAGAAAATCACTAGGAACAAATATGATCACATCAAGCTATTCTCTCAGTTATATATTTATCCCCAGTCCTGCAGGACAGGAGATTGAACCCAGGGACACTTTACCACGGAGTTACATCCCCAACCCTTTTTAATTTTATTTTGAGACAAAGTTTCACTTAATTGCCTAGGCCTCAAATTTCATAATCCTCCTGTTTCAGCATCCTGTGCAGCTGGGATTACAAGCATGTACCACCGCACCCAGCCATGCTCAGTCTTTTAAGCTGACCGCAGGAGCTTTAACATCGTTATACATTGAAATTAAGAGAAAACTCAGATCCTAATGATACAAAACCCAAGAGTTAAATGGATGACAGTAATTTCTCAGACTCCTCCTCCTTGTTTGCAGTGCTAGGGATCAAGGCATTGCAGAGATAAAATATATTTATTTTATTTTATTTTTTGATGCTAAGTATTGAGCTCAGGGGTGCTTAAACCACTGAGCTACGTCCCCAACCCTTTCCATATTTTATTTTATTTTATTTTTTTATAAAATAGAAGCAATCTTTATTTAGTTTTTCATGTGACTTTCATTCCTCAGACACTTCGTTGTGTGGTGTACATGGTGCTGGGATTTGAACTCACGCCCTCACGCTAGCCAGGCAAGCGCTGTAACCACTGAGCCACCGCTCCAGCCCCTCCATATTTTATTTTTGAGAAAGGGTCTGGCTACATTGCTTAGGGCCTTGCTAAGTTGCTGAGGCTGGTTTTGCACTTGTGATCCTCCTGCCTCAGCCTCCCAAGTCACTAGGATTATAGGTGTGCACCACCATGCCCAGCTTGGAGAGGTAAAATGTAAAATGAAAGAATAATCAGTTCTTAATATTGTTTAGCAAATCCTCATAAAATATTTTCTTCTCTTTGGATCCTTTGTTTGTCTTAATTTCTTTTTCTTTTTCTTTTTTTTTAAGAGAAAGGGACAGTGAGAGAGAAAAAGAGCAAGAGAATCAATTTTATTTAGTTTTTGATGCAGCCTTCATTGTGTGACACTTAGTTGTATATGTGGTGCTGGGGTTTGAACCCGTGTCCTTGCACATGCCAGGCAAGTGCCATAACTGCTGAGCCACTACTCCAGCCCCTGTTTATCTTAATTTCTAACTTTTCATGAGTAACTCTTTGTTTTTCCTCTTGGTTAAGAAGTTTATAATTGAAAGGGTATATTCCTAAGGTTTCCACCATGCAAATCTAAGCAACTTATGTTTTATGATCTTGTATATAATATCATTGAAATTTTAATTGATATTTCTATGATTTCTGTGTGTAATTTTTTTTACTAGGAGATTTAAACTTCTAACTCACCAAAATCTTTCTAATGCTATATAATCAGAGCAGTATTTATACGCCATTCTAATTTAACTTAAGCACTTGAATTTTTTTTTTAAAGAGAGAGGGAGGTGGCTGGAGCGGTGGCTTGACGGTTGTAATGCTTGCCCGGCAGGTGCGAGTACTTGGGTTCAAACCCCAGCACCCACGTACACAACTAAGTGTTGGAGCAACGAAAGCCATGTGAAAAACTCAATAAAAATTGATTCTATCTCTCTCTCTCTCTCACTGTCTTTCTCTCTCTCTAAAAAAAAAGAGAGAGGGTGGGGGAGAGGGCTGGAGCAGTGGCTCAGCAGTATTGTGCTTTGCTGGCATGGTTGAAGACCCGGGTTCAAACCCAAGCACCAGGTACACAAACATCAGAGCAATGAAAGCCAGATGAAAAACTAAATAAAAATTGATTCTTTCAATGTCCCTCTATCTTTAAAAAGAGAGAGAGAGAGAGAGAAAGAGTGAAAGAGAGAGAGAATAATTTTATTTAATTTTCCATCTGGCCCTTGTTTCTCCTACACTTAGTTGTGTATGTGGTGCTGGGGTTTGAACCCAGGTCTTTGCGCATGCCAGGCAAGTGCTCCAACTGCTGAGCCACCGCTCCAGCCCCACACTTGAAGTCTTTGATAGGGCATCATAAGCATTTAGGATTACTTTGTGTGTGTGTGGTCCTGGGAATTGAGCTCAGCGGCACGTTACCACTCAGCTACATTGCCAGGCCTTTTCACTTTTTTATTTTGAGACTCACTAAGTTGCCCACGATGGCCTCAAATTTGTGATCCTCCTGCCCCAGGCTCCTGAATAGCTGGTATTACAAGCAGGTGCCACCACAACCTAGATAATAATTAGATATTACTACTATATAAAAGTAATAAATTTAAATCAAATTCTGAAATACCAAAAATTTCTACATTATATTATTATGTTGAAATTGAACTGGGTATGGTGGCATCTGCCTATAATTCCAGCTACTCGGGAGGCTAAGGCAGGAATATTATGAGTTTGAAGTCAACCTTAGCAACTTAGCAAGACCTTGAAGAAGATACACAGCAAACAAAGACACCTTTAAGCAAATCAGATATGGGGGGAAAATAGATGTTACTTATAGAAAAAAAATTCGATCAGTATTTTGATCTATGTACAACTTTTCAGAACTTTTCCTCTTCTGGACCAGGTGGAAAATGAATTTCATGTGTTATCAAGGACAGAATTCCCTCCAACAAAATGCTTTTGATTGGATCGCTTAAACTAATCTTGCTATTTCCTACCTGAGTTCAGGGACCATGACTCAGGACAAAATTCCTTATTTGCTTTCAAAAACTAAGTGAGGTCCCATTACTCCAGCTTCCAAACTTTCCATTACCTACTTCTCTCTTCTATTCTGCCCTTCCTTTCCCACTCCACCATCTATGCAAAGGACTTGCTACAGGGCACCTAGAGGAGAATCTGTGCTGTCCCAGCTACAGGAACATTCCCAACCCCATCACACCAGCAGCCCAGGGTGACTGAAGAATTCTGGCACCAGTAGTGAGAGCCCCAACAACCATGGGAGTCTAAATGGGTAAAGCTTTTCTAGAAATGTTCACATGACCTTGAGGTCCAGGAGAATGCTGGGCAGAGGGTAAAGGCATGGGTGTCCCTGTCCAACCAACAATGTGACCTGATCATGTAGTCAGATAATAATTGACAAGAAATCCAGAATCTGGTTTACCTGTTAGCTCTCTAGCACCAAGACACACCGGAGTCTTACAGTGAGTCTGTTCTGATTACATTCAGCGACATGAATTAGCAGAGTTTAGGAGGCTGCCTTTGCTCACAGCTTTGGGTTCCTCCTCTGCAGAAGCAAAGGAAATTTTGCCAGCTAAAAATCATAATCCAGGAATGAAATAATTGGAGTTGTAGCCCTTTTATATCTCACTATAACAGTCTATTCTAGGAAATGTTTTCTCTACAAATAAATCAAGTACTTAAAACTTGAAGGAGCTGGGCTGGGGCTGTAGCTCATTGGTATAGTACTTGCTTAGTATGCACTGGGCTGTGGGTTCCATCCCCAGGAATTCAAAACAAAAGTAGAAATGATCAAGAAAACCCTGGGAACTTTATAGGCTTTTATGATTGTACAACAACTCAACTCCTTAATTAAAAAAATTAAAAATAAAGAAAACCTTAGAATCGTGTGACTTAATGGCTTAGGGTAGCTCTGGCCATGGGTTTGATCTGAAAACTGGTCAGGGCTTAAATGCAAAATAATTCGGTGTATTTTCTGCTGTGCTGTTTATCAAAACAACCGACTTCTGCTTAGCAAAGCTGGCTGATGTGGACCTGCTTCTCCCTCTGTTTCTCTTCAGGAGAAAAAGAAACTGAAAAATTTCCCAGTTTCCTGGGGTCTTTTTTTTTTCCTTCCCAATTTTCAAACTAACAAACCATCAAAAATTTCCTTGAAGAGGCTGGATCAGTGGCTCAGGTGTTCAAGTGCTTACCTGGCATGTGCAAAGACCTAGGTTCAAACCCCAGTACCATATGCACAATGAAGTGTTGGAGAAACAAAAACCAGATGAAAAAATAAATAAAATTGATTCATTCTCTCTCTCTCTCTCTCTCTCTCTCTCTCTTTCCATCTTTAGAAGAAAAAAAAAACCCTTCAAGGCTCTCCTTTAAACATTACAGTCAGTTTTAATGACAGTGTGAGACTCTGGGACCATATAATCCACATTTTTAATGAAGGTAAAACTAAACCAACACTGACATTTGCTGCATGAACCAAGCACATGCCAAAGCAATTGGAACTGAACTTTCCAAGGGCAAACATAATTCAGGGGAAACAGGAGGGAACGCACAGCTGGTTTAGAATAAAGAGACTTTCATCAATGATGATTGTACATTAAGTGCCTGCGATTCTGGCCTGGCTTCCTAATGGTTGTATTGAATGAAATCCAGAGGAGTGGCCAGAAACAGTGACATGGAGATTAGTAAAGACATTATACAACTGAAAGGAGGAGGAAACACGCAGGAAACAAATACAGGGAGCCAGAGAGATGATACACCCTCGGTGAGGTGCAGGGCTCAATGCCCAGTATGTCAAAGAGCAAAAACACAATAGTAGGAAAGAGCTACTGAAGGCAAGTGGAGATGGTATGGATGCCTTTCTAAGCCCTAGGATCTGATCATGGTGGTCTCTGGCCCAACATCCTAATGGTTCCTCACTACCTGTACAACCAAGAACTCTTAGGATAACCTGCTTCCAAAGTCCCTTTCCAGCCAGAGGCATTCCAAATCTTCTTGGTGAATGCCTCCGCGTGACTCCCTCTGGTGTAAACATCTAGGAACCTTGACTTTGGTGCCCTACACTTTCTTGATGGTCAAAGTCATTTGCTAGAGACTCTGCCTTGCCCCCAGTCATGCTGAACTATACATCCCTCTCCTGCTCCTCCAGCATTTTCCTACACAGTATTGATTCTCTCTGTGGACAGTGTGCTTATTCTACTATCCAGAAGGCCAGGAGCTCTTTATGGAACTTAATGCAGCTTAATGACCTCAGTAGCCCCAGACCTGCTATAAGGTCTGGTATATTCCAGTCATCCAAAAATATTTAATGTCCTCATGAGGACAACCCTCTCACTGTTGTCAAAAATTCATCCACAAATCTCAATATAGGGGACTGGAGCAGTGGCTCAGTGCTTTACAGTGCTTGCCTGGCATGTGCCAGGACATGGGTTCAAACCCCAGCACCATGTACACAACTAAGTGTCAGAGAAGCAAAGGCCAGATGACAAAAATAAAATAAAATTGATTCTCTCTTTCTCTCGTTGGCCCTCTTTTTCAATATATCTACAGGGTATAAAGAGATGTGGAGATTCTAGGACCAGAAAATGAGCAAATGGATAACCAATCATCCAAAATCACCAAATTAGCATTTACTGATTGAAAGAGAAGATGAGAACAGATAAGGAATTTGTACCATATGTTACAGAAGTAATTATTCCAGCAAGAATATAAAATTGTGAAAAAATAAACTATGAATTATTTTTTATAGTTGGGAGAGAGAATGTAATTGAAGAAATTTACAATAAAAAGACATTGCATTTGAATCACACTTCTTCTGCACAAACAGGTGGTCTGAGGAACATTAATCACCTGCGGGTCTCCATGAAAAAAAGGAGGTCTATGATGAAAATAAGTCGGGGAAACACTACTTGACACAATCTCTCCTTGGGGAAAGCCACTAATGCACAGGATGGCAAAAAAGAACACAAATATACAGTAAAGAAATCTTCTTAGCTTTGTTAAAGTTAGCATTGGCCTTTTACTTTCTTAACAAGATCTTTTAAAATTCCTTGTAATTTATACTCTACTGAACACATCTTGGGAAATACTGCTTCATATTGCTTAGAGATTGAGGCAAGATATGTAAGGAATTACTATTTTCATTTTACAGAAGAGGTATCAAAGACGTAAGAAAAATCAAATTGCCCAGAGTCACGCAGACATTAAGCAACACAGCCATTCACTGATGAACTGTATAATCGTCACTTGTTGGTTAACATACACCAGGCACTGCGCTGGGCATGAGGATGACAATTCTAGATTCCTTGGTTGTCAGAACCAAAAGATACATAACAGACCATGTGGTATAACCCCCTCATTTTCATAAGGGAAAGGGGGTGGTACACACCTGGAATCCCAGTGGCTCAGGAGGCTGAGCAGGAGGGTCACAAGTTCAAAGCCAGCTTCAGCAACTTAGTGAGGCCCTAAACAACTTAGTGAGACCCTGTCTCAAAATAAATATAAAAAGGGCTTGGGATGTGGCTCAGTGGATAAGCACCCCTGGGTTCAATCTTTGGTACCAAAAGAAAAAAGAAAAACAAGGAAAGAGAGTTGAGAAGAGGTAAATGATAGAGTTTCTACAAATCCAGAGGCACAGCTGGAACTCAAGTCCAGGGCTGTGCACAAGTCCTACATTTTCCATAATGCACTAGTGTGTTTCCAAATATGTTTTTTTAAAAAATCTATTCTTCAGAAATCTTTCCCAGATCTTATATTTTTCACCTCAACTAGTTCTTGATATGATTTCAAAGCCAGCTGAATGGTGTATCCTCTGCTCAGAAAATATTAAGAAATATTTGCACTTTTTAATCATTTCCCTGGTATACTTAATAAGTTGAAGAGCACTTAGCTAGTTCCATGAGCAATCTTGGTACCTTTTCTATAAACCTTAAATGACACATTTCTAAAACCGAATCTGCATTATTGCACTAGATTTCTCAGTTTACTCTCCCAGGTAGCTAAGAATGCTTTGTTTTTGGAAATTCATGTTGGGACATGAGCTTCTGTGAGCCCTGAGTTTCCCTCCAGGGAAGTAGTTCTTCCCTTTCTTTGTTTATGGATCTGATGAATGATATGGATCCTCTGTTCCAGAAAAAAAAAAAAAAGTGCGTGTTAATACATAGTATTGCCCACCACTTCAAGGAGTACTCTGATTCCACTGAAACCCTGCTCTAGAATGTGACATTACAACATCTTCTAGCATCAACTAACTTCAATTCTTGATGTTTGTGTATCTCCAGCTCCTAGTTCAAGGTTGTGACCATGAAATCAGAAATAGGCAAAAATGTAGGTCCCTGAGCCAAAAGGAATTAAAATTTATCTTAGAGCTTCTCTAAAACAGCTACAAGAATTTTTTAATACAGATCAAAAGCAGCTATAAATATAAGTCCCTAAAATGGATATGGGCATGTTTTAGTTGTGGTTTATTTAGCCATTCTTGAGTAGAAAATGTGCATACTTTCTATTCTTCAGCTCTCCTAAGACCTACCAAGGGAGAATATGAGGGGAATTTAAAGAGAAACAAAACCAAGTCTTTATGTGAAAATCATAACTGGGCATAAATCAAGGCTCTGGAATCTGTCTCCTCTCTCCTGCTTGGGATAATTCAAATTCCTTGTTCCCCAGAATCAGGCAAACTGGATGGACCTTTTCATTGCTTGATTCTAGTGGTCACCAGGCCTAGGCTTTTACTCACCTTTGCAAACAACCTCCAGTGAAAACATCTTCAAATGCCCCGCAGGGAAGTTGGAGAAGTCAGGAATGATATACACGGAAAACCAGTTTTAAACAACCAGTGCTTTCGATCAAATTAAGACTTAGTCAATTGCCAAACAGGAAGGCAAAGACAACATGAAATGAAAGGCATGCTATCTAAAAAGCAACCTGGTGTATGGTGTTCAGAAAAGTCATACAAGAGCTTGTCATATTCCACAGAAACACCATCAGTAGGACATTCCAGCTTCAGGCCTTATTATGGTTAATAAGATGGCATCAGCCTACAGAACAAGGAAGCATGATCCATGGGCAAAGAAATTGCCATGCATTTGATCATACCAGCTGGCCAGGGTGAATTCAACCTGAGCAAGCCAGCCTCAAGAGAAAGGAAGAAGCACACTGTCTCAGCCTAGTACTGGGAGAATCCGATAGGTAAAGAATTACTCAAATCATATCTCCTCTTAAAATCCCTCAGTTGGGTGCTGGAGTGGTGGCTTAGCAGTTATGGTGCTTGCCTGGCATGTGGGAAGACACAGGTTTGAACCTCAGTACCACATACACAGTGAACTGTCAGAGCATTGAAAGCCACATGATAAACTAAATAAAACAGATTCTCTCTCTCTCTCAATGTTCCTCTCTCTTTAAAAAAAAAATTTCCTCAGTTAGGCTAGGTGCAGTAGTGCACCTCTGTAATTCTCCTAAGAAGGAGGCTCAGACAGGAGGATTGCAAATTGGAGGGCTGCCTGGGAAACAGCATAACACTGTCTCAAAGCAAAATGCAAAACGGACTGAAATGTGGCTCAGCAGTAGAGTGCTTGCTTAGCATGCATGAGGTCCTGAGTTCCATCCCCGTACTGGGAAAAAAAAAAATCTTCAGTTGGAAGCCCAGCCGAAGCTCTGTGGGAGAGTTTGCCCAGCTGTGACCCTCACCAATTTCCTAGCAGGTTGAGGTGGTGAGTCAAGGATTCATGACAAAATAAATTCTGAAGCCAGTCCTATAGCAAGTACATACCTGTGGCAGTTTCATGTCATTAATATCCCAGTTTAATATCTCCTTGTCTTCAGTATCAAAGTCCTCAGGTTCCATGATAAATAGGTCACTCACACGTTGTCCTCTGCTCAACTTTCTTCAATTGTACTTGCTAATTTTGCTCTCAAAGGTAGATCAGTTCATTCAAACAACTTCAACCAGAAGATATTTTTCAGAGACTGAAAAATAAATGACAATAATACCAATCATTCAAAAGTTAAAAGCCAGTTCCCATCTGCGAGATATATCTGATTCACTGGCGTTTTTACAAGGACCAACATATTAATAAAAAAAAAAATCCAGAAGCCACTAGTGAGCTTGCCAGAACAAAGTTTGAGCATTGGGAATAGAAGCGCAGCAATCACTGCTTTGACTCTTGGGTTTGCGCTTCCTTTCTCCTGGCTAGATCCAGGTTATAGAGTCCTTAGTAAGAACAACTATTATCGGTAGCCAAAGGTTAAAATCCTTCGATTCGTAAACATTAGGAGAGGGAAAGAAAACTGTTTTGAAATTAGTGGCCATGGTTGAAGTTATAAGAGGGGAATATCACATAGCTTTATCTAGAAGTACTTTTGTTCACCCAAATTGCCATAGGGATTAATTTTGGTCTTCTCAATATATCCTGTGAACATACAAGTACCATCAGCAACTATCCTCTGAAACCTGGTTTATGAACGTCAGCACCATGGACATTTTGAACTGGATAATTCTGGGTTATCTTGCACATGGTAGATGTTTAGAGCATTCCTGGCCTCTACCCATTAGGTATTGAGTATCCATTTGTGATACCCCAAAATATCTCCAGACAAATATCCATGGGGCAGGGCCAAAATTGCCTGTTTGAGAAGTGTTACTTTAAAATAGTGTTTCTTCTATTCAGGTGCTAAGGCAGGAGAATCACAAGTTCAAGGCCAGCCTCAACAACTAAGCAAGACCTTGTCTCAAAATAAGAAGGGCTGGCTGTAATTCCAGCAGCTCCCGAGGCTCAGTCAGGAGGACCAAGTTTAAATCAAGTTTAAAGACAGCCTCAGCTGCTTAGCAAGGCCCTGAGCAACTTGGCAAGACCCTGTTTCAAAATAAAATAAAATAAAAAGGGTTGGGGATGTGGCTCAGTGGTTAAGTGCTTCCAGGTTCAGTCCCTACCTCCCCCCACCCCACACACACACACCAAAGCGGGTAGGGAAGGCTATGGATGTAATTCAGAAGAGCACCCCTGGGCTCAATCTCCAGTACTGCAAAAGAAACACAAATAAATTCTAAATTTAAGAAAAGTTTGTGTGGTAATGAGTATTGAATTCAGATGTGCTCTATCACTGATGTACATCCCCATCCCACCTCTTTTTTATTTTGAGGCAGGTCTCATAAAGTTGTGCAGGCTGTCCTCAAACTTGTCATCTTCTTGCCTTGGCCTCCCCATTTACTATTACAATGTATGCAAGCACACTAAGTCTGAATTGGACTGTTTTTTTTGTTTGTTTGTTTGTTTGTTTTTTGTTTTTTGTTTTTTGTTTTTTGTTTTTTGTTTTTTTTGTACTGGTGATTGAACCCAGGGGTGCTTAACCTCTGAGCTACATCTCCAGTCCTTTTTATATTTTATTTTGAGTCAGGGTCTCCCTAAGTTGCTTAGGGCCTTGCTAACTTGCTGAGCTCGCTTTGAACTAACAGTCCTCTTGCCTCAGCCTCCTGAGTCCTAAATTTTAATTTTGAGGCACGCTGGGATGTAGTTTAGTAGTAGAACACCCCTGGGTTCAATTTCCAGTACTGGGGGAAGACAGGTGTTTCCTTAAAGCACATTTTAAGATTTTCTGCCTATACCCAGGCCTGGTGATGCATACCTACAAGCCCAGCCACCCAGGAGGCCAGCCTGGGCAATTTAACAAGACTCTGTCTCAAAATAAAACATTTAAAGAGCTAGAAAGGTAGCTCAGTGGTAAAGTGCCCTGGGTTTTACAGTCCCCAGCACTACAAAACACACACAAAAAATAAAATAAAAAGGATTTTCTGACTGTACATTCGGCAATAGCTCTCTCCACAACCTCAAGAACATTCGGTGTCACTTCTTTGATTAAATTACTTTATGTAAATGATATTCAAAAATGTTTGTTCAAACTGAACTTTCTCCTTCAAAAGAAATACTACCCTAATCTCTAACTATAATCGGTTAAAGAGGAGTTGGGTGGGGAGCAGGGAGGAAGGAGAGAAGAAAGGAAGGAATAAATGAAGGAAGGAAAGAAATTTGAAATGTTTTTCTCTGAAGGGAAAAAAAATAATCATTTTGCAGATAAAATGTTCTTGCTAGTGGGAGACACGATACGAATTGAAATGAGGGCCCTGTCCCCTTCTCCCACTGTGGGGGAAGTCTGCTTTGTTTAGCAGCAAACTCAAAATACAAGTTACAATAACAGACGGAAGCTTAGCATGCCCTGCAACCTTCGTTCTTTATTTACTCCTTATGCGTGTCCATCACTGAGCTCCACAGAGGGAAAGTGTGTACGTATGGAAGAGTGTTGACCTGACCGAATCAATGCCATTTTAGTCATTAAATAACAAGCTAAACTGAGTTTCCCCTCTCTACCCCACCTTCCCACATGCAGCTACAAGCCAGTGGTCGCAGATTCAAAGCACACAAGGTCCCTGCTCCACCGTTCAAACATTAACACACGAGTCTAAATGCCAGTGAAGGTTGCTATTGTTGCTGTTGCCTTGTTTCCTTTTCGTTGTTTTTTTTCAGTGCTGGGGATGAAACACCAGGCCTTGCGCATGTCATGTAAGCACTCTACCACAGAGCTACACCTTAGATCAAGGCCAACGAGTTTTAAGTAAAATTCTACGTTTGGGAAAATAAACATTGAGTTCCCTCTGAACAAATCACTGATTTTAATTCTAAGGACTTCATAACAAGTACAGAAGACACAAATATCACGAAGCAGTTTTACGCACTTACCTCTTTGGAATGGTAGCAACAGTAACTTCGATAGCGCAAGTTTTGTTGTAAATAGATTTATTTTTAGGGCTAGGGGTATAGCTCAGGGGTAGAGTACACACACGAGGCCTTGGGTTCATTCCTCAGCATGGAATAATAAATGGATTTATTTTTGAACTTTGGAAAATAGGATTTACATTTTCAAAAATCAAGAAGCAGAGCTGGGGCAGGGAGGAAAAAGAGGGATCATGAACTGAAATCAATTTCCACGCAAGTATAGGCTTGTCAGGATGAACCCAAGTGCTATGTACAACTATAAAGCTCTTAAAAAAAAAAAAGTAGGGATGTAGCTCAGAGGTAGAGTGCTAACCCAGCCAGCACAAAGACCTGGGTTCAATCTGTAACACAATGCAACGGAAAAAAAAAGAAAGAAAGGGAAAAGAAAAGCCTCATTGTCTTTGAATATGTTCATCATTTAATATCATACATGTATTTCCAATGCTCTGCTATTCCAAACAAATATCATTTTAAAGCAAAAAATCAAAATAAAAATGATATTTAAAATAAAACTATACACAAAATATTTATGTTTGCTTTTAAATTAAGGGAACGGAGCTGGGTGATCTGTAATCCCAGCACTCAGGAGGCTGAAGCAGGAGTATCCCTTTGAGTTCAGGAGTTCAATACTTGCCTGGGCAACACATTGAGACCCCTGTCTCAAAACTGAACAAATAATTGATAAATGGGGACAGTAATTAAAAAAAAACTTCAGGAAAACTATGTTGCTTCCTCAATTTTTTTCTGATAGAAACTTTTGCCAAATGAATGAACATTAATTTAATATTTATTTCCCTGAAAATTAAGAATAAAACATTGAAAAGCCCAGGTACAACAGAACACACCTGTAATTCCAGCGGCTTAGGAGGCTAAGGCAGGAGGATCACAAGTTCAAAGTCAGCCCCAGCAACTTAGGGAGGCCCTAAGCAACTTAGTGAGACCATTTCAAAATAAAAAATAAAAAAGGCCGGGGATGTGGCTCAGTGGCTGAGCACTCCTGGGTTCAATCCCCGGTACCAAAAAAAAAAAAAGGATAGGAAAAAAGATCACTTTACAGCCCTTAATCAAGTAATCTTCTTCCAGGTTAAAATTTTTTCATCATTTCAATTTTCATCATTTCTACAGAGAATGAACTAGAACAAATGAAACCCTGTAGGAGTGGGTGGCCACAACACTTACATTTGCTTCTCCTCTCAATATTTCTGGCTTCCTTACCTTTTGACTTCTTATCCAGATGCAGAAAATACTGTGTCAAGATCTCATCTCTCGTTCAGGTCCCAGTAAGGTCTGGTCATTTTTTTGTTCCCTATTCCAGGTCAGGGTACACTATGCTAATGAGCTCTGGCAACAGTCCAATCAAAATCTAGATGCTTTCAGCTCAGGACAGGTAAAAGCAGCCTGGTTCTTCTCAGCAGCCAGCAATGTGATGAATATTCTATGCTGTGCCCCTGAATATTCCCCTCACCTTTCCCCTCCTTTATGCTGAGGACCTTGTAACTGAAACGGACATTGAGAACCTTGTGAAGAGGGACAGATGTCTTTCTTGTAGTTTCGTAGGTTGAGCCCAAGCAGATTCAATCACTGTAGATGGTCATTCTCCAATCATTTATCCTGCTTCTGTCCAAGAAAGATAGACAGACACATAGACAGGTAGAGAGATATCACGGTGATGGAAATTATTGGAAAAGATCCTAGATAGTCCACGTCTCCTAAGCCAGAAACACCAAAATGCTATCCTACCGCAAACAATGATGACCCACTAATTCTAACATGTTTGAATCCCCCCAAATAATACAATTCTTCCTTGAGTCTCAAGATATCCTGGGTGCAATTCTTCCTGGAGAGATATCCTCAGCACCACCTATGTCAGTTCATTTCATCAGCTATGTTCCCAGTGTTTCACTAGGCTCTGGAGATACAAGGGAGATTTAAAGCCATTAAAAGTTGGGTGCGGTTGCACACACCTATAATCTCAGTGACTTGGGAGGCTGAGACAGGGTTACAAATTCAAGAACACTGTAGCAACTTACTGAGACATTGTCTCAAAATTTAAAAAAAGAAGAAAAAGTAACACTGTAGCAACTTAGTGAGACATTGTCTCAAAATTTAAAAAAAAAAGTCGTCTAGGGTATGGCTCAGTGTTTGAGTAACCCAGAGTTCAATCCCCAGTATTATTATTTTTAGTAGTGGTAGTAGTAGTAGTAGTAGTAGTAGTAATAATATTAACATTAAGAAGTCCACTCAAGCTGTGTGGGGTGGTGCACACCTGTAATCACAGAGACTCAGCAGGCTGAGGCAGGAGAAGAGCAAGTTCGAGCCCAGCCTGAGCAATTTAGCAAGACACTAAGCAATTTAGCAAGACCCTGTCTGAGGGCTGGAGATGTGGCTCAGCACCCCTTGCAATCAATCCCCAGTACCAAACAATGATAATAATAATAATAAATTAAAAAATCAAAATGGGCCAGGGATATAGCTCAGAGACAAAGTTTCCCTGGGTTTAATCCCTAGTACCAAAATCAAATCAAATCAATCAATCAATCAGGGGAAATTTCTTTCACTAAAAGCATGCTTAGGCAGAGTTTTGAAGAGCACATAAGATAAATATTAAGGAACTGATGGAAGTGATAGTTTCAGGTAGTGGCCACATCATGGGCAACATTACCAGGGTCAGTGACTGGCAGGAAGGTCCAGACAATGGGAGATGAGACTTGGCAGGAAGGAATGTACAGTCAGAAGGTAAAATACCTGGGGAGCCACCCAGTTGCACTGAGCATTAAGAGACCTCTGGCAATGCTGAAATTTCTTAGTAGTATTTCAGATCATGAATGAAATCCCTTCCTGCACAGGAGTTTAAGACTATGTATAATTTCTTACTCTTTATCTAACCCACCCTGGTTTCCTCTATGTAGATGCCATCTCCTTATGAAACTTTCCAATACTATTCCTAGAACACATGGTTTCTCATTTCTGGAATATTCCAGAACTCTTAACTCTGAATTATATGCTGTTTTATATTACTTAGGATTAAGGATTTTTCTAATTATAAAACAAATACTTGATCTTTTTCTTTCTTTTTTTTTTAAGCTTACTCTCATATTGTCTAGAGATTCTACTATTGATATTTTGGTCATTCCTTTTCAGGCTTTTGTTTTTCCCTACATATATAATCAAACAGGTATTATTCGCATAATAGCAATCCTACTGTACATGTTATTGCTTTTATTGTTGGAGAATGTTAGTCTGGGCCCCCCAGCTAGAATGCCTTTCCTTCCTGGTAATGTGGTCCTCTTCTGAATCCCTCCCTCTCCTCACAGAAAGACCTGCTGGATTCCACCCAGCATCATAGTCACACTTGACCCAAGCACTGACCCTTCTCCAACACAGGAGGGAATGGAGGGCTCCATCTCCACAGATTAAGCTCTGGCATTTTGTCCCAGGATAGTAATAGCACTTTTGCTTTCTTTCTTTGGTTTTTGTTTTGTTTTGTTTAAGAGAGAGGGACAGTGTGAGAGAGAAAGAACCAGTTTTATTTAGTTTTCATGTGGCTCTCATTGCTCTGACACTTCACTGTGTATGTGGTGCTGGTGTGTGAACCCGCCATCCTTGTGCATGCCAGGCAAGCACCATAACCGCTGAGCCACCGCTCCAGCCCCACTTTTGCTTTCTTATGGCTGAGCTCATGACTTATTAAACCCTAAGTGTTCCTCATTCGCTCTCTGTTGACGTTATTCACAACAATAGTAATAACAGTAACTTCCTTTGATATATTCACAGTGTGTCAGATACTAGGCATCTCCCTGTGTTATCACACCTGACCCTAACAGCATCACTACCAGAGGCAGATGCTATTCTTATTATGCCTCTCTTACATAGGAGGACATCAAGAGTCAGACAAATAACATCACGTAAGTAGTTAAGCAACAGAGCTGGGATAGAACTCAGATGTGTTTGTTGACTACAATTCTGGAAAGAGAACCCTATGCTGTTCAATGCAGTGTCTGGAGTCGGTCTCAGTTCCTGTTCACTCACATCTCCCTGGGTCTCTTTCCAGGCCCTGCCCTCTCCCTGGAGATGGGAGTCCTGCTGTGAACCAGGTGGCTAGAGGCCCTGTTATTTGGTCACTGGGCTTAACCACTTCTGAAATTTCTCAGTTTCTCTGCACTTGCATTTTCTGTCACTCTGGGGCCTGCCTACTCAGATCATCCCAGTGGCTTCCATCAATAGTGATGCTGTCAGAAGAATAATTAACTCTAGAACCGTCGCATGCACTGGATCCTCAGACACTAGAGACACCAGCAACATCTCAGTCAGTTACAGTGTCAACCATAATCCACTACCTCCAGATTCCAAATGTTCAGTGGGAGCAAGGGAAGGAACGCAGGGGCATTTTGCTGCCTCTGGTTCAGGATGACTATGCCAGACACCCTATGCTGTGGGGTTCGCCTAAGATACCACCTGTGAATTCCAACATATAGCTTCACACTTCTTGTTCTAACTAATGGAAGAACTCCTTCTACATGTACGACTCAGTCTATCCTCCCAGTTTCTCCTCTGTCTCAACAGATATCCCAGGCCTTAGTTCCCCCATTTGCTTAATCCTTCTGATGTGAACTTTTTAAAAAATACTTATTGTGCCTTAGGCATAGTTCTAAATATTGAATTTGCATGGCTGTCTTATTAAAGAATTATTAAACTATATTAGTATGAAATTAGTAAGAGGAAACAGGTACAGAGAAGTTAAGTAACTTGATCTTTTTGAGATCATTAAGGAACCAATCTCTTAGAATCTGCAAACTAACATTGGTCAAAGGAGAAATGTCAACTAAAGGATCACAAGTTCAAAGCCAGATCCAGCCACTTAGTAAGACGTTAAGCAACTTTGCAAGAACCTGTCTCAAAATTAAAAATAATAAAAAATTGGGCATTGGGGATGTGGCTCAATGGTTAAGTGTCTCTGGGTTCAATCCCCAGTACCCCCCCCCAAAGAAGAAGAATGATTTAAAAATAATTTCCTTTGCTGGGGACGTAGCTCAGTGTTAGAGCACTTGCCTAGCATGCGCAAAGTCCTGAGTTCAATCCCTAGCACCACACTAATAATAAAAATTTACTTCACAGTAGAACAAACCTATGTGACATTGTGGTCCCCTCTGGTTGACCACAGTTCTCCGGCCATTTTTTAGGAAATTGTTTCACCCCCCAAGGCTATCTATTAGAACTTTCTGTCCCTTCTGGCATAGGACCAGCCTGCCTAGTCTTTCCCTGGAATTTTCCGAATTAGAGGTGGAGGAATGGTGCTTTCATCTCAGATGTCAAATTGTAAGCCTGACCTCAGACTTGCTGATGGTCATCTCTCCTGCCACACGGCAGGATCTGAGAGAATGAAGCCAGCAAGAGGAAAGGAATGGACAGTGGGGGAGGCGAAGGAGAGAGGCCTGGACAAAGGCCCGAGGCCAGCTCCAACATGTTCCTCCCTCACTAAGTGACCCAACAAATACCTTTTATACTTTCAATGTTTGTAACTGGTGTCTTCGACTTACACCTGTCAGAGATTGGCTAGCACATTTCTCATCTTCCTAGTCTAGGTAAGCCTGAATCTAGCCCACATTTCAAAGTAAACCTTTACTTTGTAAACATTTTCATTTATGATTCTAAAAGCAGGTATCCAGAGTGACTTATCTGCCATCCTTTTTTTCCCAGAGAGAGAGAGAGAATCAATTTTATTTAATTTTTCATGCAGCCCTTATTGCTCCAAGACTTTGTTGCGTACATGGTGCTGGGGTTCGAACTCTTGTATCCGTACATGCCCGGCAATTGCCCTAAACGCTGAGCCACCACCACTCCAGTCCCTTGTTTGCCATCCTTTAAAATCAGAAAATGCTTTGTAAAGTCTCACCTGAATTGTTAAATAGGACACAGAAGATAGTCATTGTCAGCTCCATTAGATACATACCCCAGGTCCCAGGTGTTCAAGGGACCTTTTAGAGATCACTTTTCTGTGCTGTGTAAAACTGAACTTTGGGTTTTTCCCTTAGGATTTCTCAAACTCTCAGCCATTTGTGGCTTCTATGTTCAGTTTCTCCAAATTTTATGTAGTACAGTTTTAGTCCTAAAGACAAAGCTATATTATCTTAACTTAGATTCTGAGGTTTATCTGTTCTGAGATAGAAGAGGCTTGCCTGTGTTCTCTTCTAAGTTTCTAGCAGATGAGACCAACTGGGTTGACTACTGAGGTCCCTACTTGGTTGTTTAGTGGGGAAGCCCCTGGAAGTCATGGTCCTCTTTGGAAAATTCTGTGCCATTTTAAAATATTTACTTTAAGTATAAGACTTGAGAGCTGGGAGTGTAACTCAGTGGTAGAGTACTTGCCTAGACATGGGTCAGGCCCTGGTTTGGTCTCCAGCACCACACACACAAATATAATTATAAGACTTGACAACTTTTTTCCTCATGGATTCATGACTAACATATACATGTATAATATCAAAATTGCAACCAGGTGCACGCAGGGTTGCATGCTCCAGAGGCTGAGGCAAGAGGATTGCAAGTTCAAAGGCAGCCTCAACAACTTAATGAAGCCCTAAGCAATGTAGTAAGACCCTGTCTCAAAATGCAAAAAGGACTGAGAATGTGGCTGATAATCTAAATAAATAAATAAGTAAGCAAATTCACAACCGGAAACCCCACTGTCAACTCCTAAAAAACAAAATCTCAGATTCATAGTGGTAGAATTTTTCCAATTTCCTATAATACTATGCTGTCCTTTTGTTTTGTGCTAAAAAGCAAGAAATGGGATGACCTACAGGTTAATAAAAAGTGTGTTTAAAATCATAATTGAGAAAATGATTCTATTAGGGTTTTTTTGTATTTTTTGTTGTTGTTAATTTTTTTTTTTTTTTTTTGTTTTGCTTTGCTTTGTTTTTTTAGAGAGAGAGAGAATGAGAATCAATTTTATTTATTTTTTTCATCTGGCCTTTGTTTCTCTGACACTTGGTTGTGTATGTGGTGCTGGGGTTTGAACCTGGTGGTTTTCACACATGCCAAGCAAGCCCTTCAATCGCTGAGCCACTGCTCTAGCCCCTTATTCTATGTTTAAAGTAAGTTTGTAAATTGGGAAATTAACATCAACTTTTCTTAAATTTATGAACTACAATCAAACAAATCAAGATTTTGAAGCACTGTGGCTTGTTTCGCTTAGCATGAGGCCCTCAAGGTTCATCCATTGCAGCATGTGTCAGAATTTCCCTCCCTTTTAAGGCTGAATTGAATGTATATGACACAGTTTCTTCCATTTGAATTGTTTCCACTATATGAAGTAGTAAGCTTGGGGCATCAGAGAGGAGGGCTGTTTCTGATGATATTCAGCACTCCGAATATAAACATTTCTAGCCCTACCTAAGCTCCTGTTTCAGAACTATATCATGTTAGGAGGCTGAGTCACAAGTTCAAGGTCAGTTGGGGCAATTCAGTGAAAACATGTCTCAAAAGAAAAAATAAAGATGCAGCTCAGTTGTAAAGCATCCTTGGGTTCAATCTCTGGTACAAAAAAAAAGTTGGGTGTGGTGGTTCACACCTGTAATCCCAGCAATTTAGGAGACTGAGGCAGGATTATCACAAATTCAAGGACTGCCTCAGCAACTTAGCAAGACCCTGTCTCAAAATAAAAAATGAAAAGGGCTGGGCCAGTGGCTCAGTGATAAAGCACCCCTAGATTCAATCCCTAGTACCAAAACAAAAAAACAAAAAAATAAAAAACAATTATGATCCTACCATTTCCACAAGGGAGTAAGGTACCCAACCACGGTTAATTTTCACATAAGTGTAATTTATGTTTAAATGTAATGGGATCTTACTATTACTTTAGGTTAATCAATAAGTATTTTAAAAATTGTTTAGTTCTGACTTCTAATATGTGCAATATTAATCAATATAGTCATGTGGCCAGGCATGTGGTGAAGGCCTGTAATCCCAGCGGCACCGGAGGCTGAGCAGGAGGGTCACAAGTTCAAAGCCAGGTTCAGCAACTCAGTGAAGCCCTAAGCAACTTAGGGAGACCCTGTCTCAAAATAAAAAATAAAAAAGGGCTGGGGACAGGGCTTCATGATTAAGTGCCGCTGGATTTGATCCCTGGCACACATGCACACATACATACATACACACACACAAAAAAAACCCCAGACAAGCAATAAATATAGTCATGTAAACAAAAACTCTTTGAAGTTCTCATGAAATTTTAAGAGTGAAATCTGGTCCTGACACCAAAACATTTGAGCTTGCTGCTACGCTTAGTTCAGTAGCATTAAGCACATTCATTTTGTTGTGCAACAACACTATCATCCATCTCCAGAACTCTTTTCATCTTGCAAAACTAAACAATACCTCCCCCCTTCCCACCCTCCAACCCTGGCAACCACCACTGTTCTCCTCTTTGTCTTTATGAATTTTACTGTTCCAGGTGTTTCAAATTGTGTCTTATTTCACTTAGCATGAGGCCCTCGAGGTTCATCCATGTTGTAGCATCTATCAGAATTTCCCTCCTTTTTAAGGCTGAATAAAATATCCCATTGAATGTATATGACACATTTTCTTTATTCATTCATGGACATTGAGTTGTTTCCACTCTATTAGGTACTAAGCTGAGGCCATCAGAGAGGAGGGCTGTTTCTGATGATATTCAGTACTCGGAATATAAACTGTCCCATCTCCAGCCCTGCCTAGGCTCGTAGCTCAGGACTAGAAAGATATCAGGAATCAAAGTAGGCCGGGAAGAAAAAAACTACTTTCAGTAAAGGTGTATATCATCAATACTCAAAACAGCAAAATGTCACTCAAAGGGAGGGAGACTCTGCACATAGCAAGGCTTTGGGGCACCCGGGGCTGATTCTAGCCCATACAGCACCCACTGCTTCCATACCTCAAGAGTCCCCACTCATTGGGTATGGAAGCACTCAGAGCGCATAGCAGGCCACTGAGACCTTAGCAGCCAACACTACACCAAGGAGAGAGAGAAGAGAAGAAAATAGTGGATGCTATGGAACAACGGAAGACCCACTGATGAGTGAAAAACGAGTCACCTCTGAAGAGGGCACAACCAGAAATAACTGGAACAGAGTCAAGGTGGGGCACCTGGTTCAAAGGCTAGCAAAATACAGCTGAAAGTCCTGATGTTACCACAAGATAAACTCTGCAGACTGCAAAAGACATAGGTTCTATCTTTACGATAAGTACTGCTGAGAAAAACATATCAAAAATAGCCACAGTTGTTCCTTGTATTAGGGAATTACTGATAATGTTTTTTTAAGTATATTTAATTTTTTTTTTTTTTTGGCACTGAGGATTGAACCAAGGAGTGTTTTTCCACTGAGCCACATCCTCATACCACTGTAATTTTTTTTTTATTTTGAGACAGAGTCTCAATAAGTAGTTGGAGAGTCTCCCTAAGTTGCTAAGGCTGGCCTTGAACTTGTGATCTTCCTGCCTTAGCCTCCTAAGGGCACCACCATGCCTGGCTATATCCACTATTTTCTAAGTCTTCTATAAGAGGCCTACATCACTTGTAACCATGTGACACTTTCTTTAAGTCAATGATGTAAAGTTAAATTATGTACTATTCATATAGTCCTTTATATCAGCAATTTTTAAAATTTTGACCTCAGGACAAGTTTATACTCTTAAAATTTCATAAGAACCTCAAAGAGCTTTTGTTTATATAGCTGTAACTAACAATATTTACCATATGGGAAATAAGAACTGAATTTTTTTTTTTGGCACTTCTTGGGATTAAACCCATGGGTGCTCTATCCCTGTGCTACATCATACCAAGTCTTTTGATTGTTGGTTGGATTGTTTCCCCCTTTTTTTTTTTTTTCCTTGAGATAGGGTCTTGCTAAGTTGCTGAGGTTGACCTTGAACTTGAGATCCTCCTTCCTCAGCCTTTTCAAACTGCTAGAATTACAGGTGTGTGCCACCACATCCAGCAGCACTGAAAACATTATTTTAAAATTTATTAATCTAAAAGAAGCATAACAACCCACTACATTTAAACATAAGTAAGTTATATGAAAAGTAGCTAGCTTCTGGGCAAAACACAAACAAGAGGAGTAATATATTTTTTAACATTTTTGCAAACCTTGAATATTTGGTCCATTAGAAGACAGTTGAATATCTCATATCTCCTACATTCAATCTGTTACAAATATCGTATGTCCCACAGCCTCTGGACATGCCATCGTACACCTGTGAGAGACTTACAGTCAAGAAATCAAGTAACATCTTTGTATTAGCATGGAAATCATTTTGATCTTAAAGATCTCCTCAAAGAACTGGGGGGACCCCAAGAACCCTGGGCCACATCATTGTTTTATACTCTACACAATGCATTCATAAACAATCTCCTTTAACTCTCACAAAAACATTTTGAGTTGGGCATATTTTTAAACAGATGGGAACCTGGAGTCCAGGGAGGTTCATCAGTTTGTCCCAATCACATGATCAGATTCCTGCCTTTAGACTGAGTCCAGGCCTTGATCCCAGATAACCAGCACATCTCCCCTGAAAGGTTTTTGATCACACACCTTTATGCAGATAAGAAACTGTCTGGAATACTCAAAGAATGTTCACGCTAATATTTTAACTGCATAATGAGGTACAAAAATGGAGACCCAGAAAAGTTCCATAAAACAGAGCGGGACGTGGGTCCTGGTAGGCAGGGACTGAGTGCTAGATGCCACTCCACCACTTGCTGTGGAATTGAAGTGAACTTCTTTACCTCTCTGGGCATCAAGATCACCTCATCTGCAATGGGATGATATCATACCTACCTGAAGGCACAAGCTAAACCAGGTGATTGCCCAAGACTACTTAGTGGGGGGCCTGTCATGGACCAAAAATCCCAGTCATTTAGAAGGCTAAAAATACAATGAAGAAAGAGATTCTTGTTTTGCAGTATGTGAGTGAGTGTGTGTGTGTGTGTGTGTGCGCATGTGTGAGTAAGCATACAAACACAAATGGGGATTGAACCCATAGCAGGACTTTATGCATGCTAGGAAAGTACTCTGCCACTGGTCTATACCCACAGACCCATTTTTTTGTTTGTTGTTTTTTGTTTTGGTTTCTGTTTTTGCAGCCTGAGGATGGAACACAGGGCCTCACACATGCTAGGCAAATGCTTGATTACTGAGCTACACCCCCAGCTCTGGTCTGTCCTTTTCAAAGTAAGAACTTCTATAATTATGCGTTTTCTCTAATGGACCTTAGCTTTTTTTTTTTTTTTTTGAAAGATATTTTAATCATCTTTCCTTTAACTTCTTCAGTTTTTGTCCAGAAAACTCATCCTGAAGAACAACTTCAGGCCGGGCACAGTGGCACATGCCTATAATCCCAGCAGCTCTGGAGGCTGAGGCAGGAGGATCACAGGTTTGAAGCCAGCCTCAGCAATTTGGTGAGGCTTTAAGCAACTTATCAAGACTTTGTTTCAAAATAAAAAATAAAAAGGGTTGGGGATGTGGCTCAGTGGTTAAGAGCCCTGGGTTCAATCCCTGGTACCCCCACCATACACACACACACAAAATAAGCAAACAAACAAAACCAAAAAAATAACCCCCAAAAGCAAACAACAACTTTAGGCTTGAAAAGCTGCCACATAGAAATTCGATGCAATTCAACACATCATTGGTCCTAAGAGTGTTATCGGTCACCTCCTGCTGTACGGCCCACATCGAAGACTCTAAAGCAGCATGCAACCCTGATTTTATTCCTGTGCACACTACCAACTTTAAACACTTCCAATACATTTAAACTTTTCCATTTCTTTATTGTAGAAAAATATACCTAATAAAATTTATCCTTTGAACCATTTTATTTTAAAGAGAGAAGGATAGTGAGAGAGAGAGAGACAGAGGAATCACTTTTTATTGAGTCTTTCACATGGCCTTTGTTGCTCTGACATTTAGTTGTGTATGTGGGTGCTGGGGTTTGAACCCATGTCCTTGTGCATGCCAGGCAAGCGCCGCAACCGCTGAGCCACTGCTCCAGCCTCCTTTGAACCATTTTTAAATGGACAATTCAGTAATATGAAGCATAGCCACATTGTTGTGCAGCTATGGTCACTATCCTCCATCTTCAGAACTCTTGCCATCTTGGGACTAGAGCGGTGGCTCAGTGGTTACAGGGCTTGCCTGGCATGCAGAAGGATGCAGGTTCAAACCCCAGCACCACACACACAAAGAAAAGCCACATGAAAAACTAAATAAAATTGATTCTTTCTCTCTCTCTCTCTCTCTCTCTCTCTCTCTCAGTATCCCTCTCTCTAAAAAAGAACTCTTTCCATCTTACCAAAATTGAAATTATGCTCATTAGACACTAACTTCCCTTTCCCCCAGACTCTGGCAATGGCCCTTCTACTTTGTTTATGAGCTGGATTACTCTTGGTGTTTCATGTAAGTGGAATCCTCCAGTATTCATCTTTTTGCAGTTGTCATCTCACTTAGCATGTTCTCAAATGCTTTTACATTTTCATATCCAAGTTGTTATTGTTGTTTCCTGGGGTGGTACTGGGGATCCATCTGAGTACAGGGTTCATGCCTACTTTACCCCCGAGCTGCACCTTTATGCCCAAGAGCAACTCTTGAATGTTACTGGAAACACAATCTAGTATGATATGCTTCACATAGACAAAGAAATAAGCAATCTAGAGGCAATGGAAATAAACAGGAATCAGAGGAATATGCACTAAGATATTTCAAGCTGGAGAAACAAATTCCAGTGTTTTTTTTTTAAAGCCAGATTTTTGTCTTTGTTGTTTTCACCTCTTCTCTAAAGAGATGTTACTAAATCCTAAGTTTCATAAGGTCAGGAAATGTATTACTTTTAACCTCACATTCCATATTACACCTTGCAAATTTTCTTGAAAATTCCATTAACCTATCCACAAATACACCAGCACAGTATACAATTTAGAAATATTTCATCTCATTTACAACAACCTTACAAGATGGGCAAGGTAAATATTTATATATATTTTAGAGATACACTGAGGATCTCAGCTAGGAGCTAATCACCAGGCAATGTGGGATCAGGCACAGAAACAGAGGTCTTCTGTCACCATCTCCGACTCTGTCCCTTTGCCCTATCATCTATCATTAGTTGTGAATGAACAATCAAAATCTCTTCTAGCTGTAATAGTTAAGAAATATAATTTAGACAACATCTTCAGGTCCTTCTGCCATTGATTCTATGTGGCCATTTTTTACCATGACAGCAAATGTTGATTTGTGTACACATGAAGGTGTGTCTAAACAAGAGCTGGCTTGCTTACTCAGATGTTCAGAACACAATGAAGCGACCCTGGGTTCTGTGTGAGGCCTTCCAAAACTGAGAGGAAATCAACAAAAAGTGATGAGAAGGGAGTGTAGACCAAGTTGGATAGAGAGAGCATTGGTTCTTTTCTGAAGAAGTAGGTATTTAATTGATTTTATGTATGATGGACTACCCAGAGCAAAGGTGCTCCAGCCTTTCTGCTGCTCCAGCCTTCCTGGTGTCCTCTGCACAGACCTTGGATTGCACCATTCTGAACTGCCCCAGGGAGTGCCTCCAAGCTGCTCAGCCCTCCTTGCACCCTGAGCCCCCTCCCAGGAAAAGCCCCTTCCACTGACTCTTTTTTATTTATTTTAACAAGATTTTATTTTTCATTATAGTTTTACATATTGAAGGGTTTTGTTGTTACACTCCCATCCACTGACACTTTTTTTTTTTAAAGACAGAGGGACAATGAGAGAGAGAGAAAGAAAGAGAATCAATTTTATTTAGTTTTTTTCATGTGGCTTTCATTGCTCTGACACTTTGTTGTGTGCGTGGTGCTGGGGTTCAAAACAGCATCCTCACCCATGCTGGGCAAGTGCTGTAAACCGCTGAGCTGCCACTCCAGCCCCCATCCACTGACTCTTAATGAAAACTTATCAATTTGAAACTTCCAGTTAAGCCAGGAGTGGTGGCACATGCCTTGTAAACCCAGCAACTTGGTAAGCTGAGGCAGGAAAATCACAAGTTTAAAGCCAACCTCAGCAACTTAGCCAGACCTTAAGCAACTTAGCAAGACCCCACCCTCCATTTCAAAATAAAAAATAAAAATGGCTAGGGATGTGGCTCAGTGGTTAAGCATCCCTGGGTTCAATCCCTGGCACACACAAGAAAAGCAGATTGCCCACACACACGTATTTATTTTTCCTCTTTCCCAAACCTTGCTAAAATAACAGGAACAATTTTAAACAGAGAAGGGGGGAGGGAGGAGGTGAGAATTTCAATATGTCTTTGGAAGACAAAGTAGATATCAAGGGATCCACTTAGCCAGGAAGAGTGTTGCATTCTGTGGAAGAAAAAAAAGTTGATCCGCTCACAGCTCAGTGCCAGGAGATACCTAGTGCCAGGAAGACCAGAGCTGAACAAAGCAAAAGCATTGGTTGAAAGTAGAAGAGGAAGCTGAGTAATTTCTCCCATCTCCCAGGTACTCTGGGGACCTCAGTCATTTTGCTCATCCTGTCCTTAGCCAATCAGTAGTGAAGCTTTTGATTTTACACTATCTGGCTGCAGGAAAAGGATGATCCTTTTCTACAGATATTGGCCACAAAAAGAAGAAATGCCAACAGTGTGGGACTCCTCAATGAAGGGAAGCCCACTGACTGATATCTTAAAAGGGAACCTACTGGTCAGCAAGTCCCACATAGAGCTTCAAATGACCTCACCCTTAAGTGAACAGCCAGCCAATGGTGACTGGCATCTGGGAAAATCCCAACATGGAAGGGAGAGATTTAAAAACTGATCAACTAGGGGCTGGGGCAGTGGCTCAGCGGTTACAGCCGGTTGCAGCACTTGCCATGCATGCCTGAGTCCTCGGGTTCGAGCCCCACCACCACATACACAACAGAGTGTTGGAGTAATGAAGGCCAAATGAAAACTAAATGAAATTGATTCTCTCTTTCTCTCTCTCACTGTCCCTCTCTCTTTAAAAACAAACAAAAAACCAACGAACTAAATAATCTTTCTTAGAGGAAAGCAAAATAGTGTAAGAACATGCTACACTTGTGACATTAAGGTCCTGGAAAATGAAGCAACTGAGATGCAACAGAAAAAAGAGAAACAAGAATGGGCTCTAGAAAATAGCAAATATAACTGAATGAAACATTCATAATAAAAGGAAAATGAAATCGGAGAAACCCACCAACCAGAAAGTTAAAAGAAAAGTAAAAGAAAACAAAAACAGAAAGTTAATTTAGAGGCTCAGAGCAAGTCCACCCAACTTAAAAGATGCCAGAAAATAATTAGCATTAGAAAAGAGCCAGGCAAAGTGGCACATGCCTAAAATTCCATCAATTTGGCAGGTTGAGACAGGAGGATTACAAGTTCAAGGCTAGCCCTAGCAGCTTAGGGGCGGGGGCTGTCTCAAAATAAAAAATAAAAAGGGCTGAGGCTGTAGCTCAGTGATGAAATGCCACTGGGTTAAATCCCCAGTACCTCCTCAAAGAAAGAAAAAAATGGAAAAGAAAAGTAACAAAGTGATATGAGAAATTTTCCCAAAATTGAAGGACATGAGATTCCAGACTGAATATTCTACTGAATGTTTAACACAGTAAATGCAAAAAGATCTGCTCTAGACACATCACTGTGAAAGTTCAGGAGTCTGGAAATTAAAATGTCAGAGAGAAAAAACAGGTTACATGGGGCTGGAGTGGTGGCCTGGCGCTGGCCTGGCGCTTGCCTTGCATGCCTAAGGACACAGGTTCGAACTCCAGCACTACATGCACAACAAAGTGTCAGAGCAACAAAAGCCGCATGAAAAGCAAAGTTGAATCTCTCTTTCTCTCTCTCTTAAAAAAAAAAATCAGAGGGAACTAAAAAAAAAAAAAAAGCAGATTACACATGAAAGATGGGAGAGCAGAATCTCCCTGGATTGTTGAAAAGTAGCATCTCTGGAAAACCAAAGAAAATGGATTAATGGCTCCAAAATTCCAAAGGAAAAGCATCTCCAGAGATGGTGAAATGAACCATGATTCTATGGTGACTCATGTTGGGCCATGTGAAGGGAAGATAAAAATATTTAAAACATACAGGGCTTTAAGTTTCACTTTCTAGGCACTGGAAACTAGTAAAAAATATCTGCCACCAAAATAGGGGTAAGTGAATGAAGAGAAAGGAGTCCAGGAGAAGCAGAATGGTGGTGCATGGAGGGGCCAGCAGGCCAGGCACGCAGAAGACCATACTCATGAACATAGGATGTGGGTGAGAGGTTGTGGTGGCTATGGGTTTTAATTATGATGGTTAATTTTATTCATCCGTGTGGCTAACCCACTATTCCTAGATATTTGGTCAAACACCAGTCTAGATGTTGCTGTGAAGTTCTATTTTCAATAAGATCTACATTTAAGTCAGTAGACTTGGAGTAAAGCAAACTACCTGCTCTCTATAATGTGGGAGGTCTTGCTCAATCAATAGAAAGCCTGAAGAACTTTCAGATTATGAAGAGGCGGATATTCCCCAAGGAAAAGGGAATTCTGCCTCCAGATTACCCTTGGACTTGAGCTACTCAATCCCTCCTTCCCCAAGTCTCAGCTTGATAACTTACTTTGCAGATTTTGGACTTTTCACCTTCCAAAACTATGTGTGCCAAGTCCTTCGAATCAATCAATCAACCCTCACCCGACGAGTGGATACAAAAGCTTTGGTTCATATATACTATGGAATACTACTCGGCCATTAGAGAGAATGATATTATGGCTTTTGAAATCAAATAGATGGAGATGGACAGAATCATGCTTAGTTAAGTCTCCCAAGCTCAGAGACTCAAGGGCCAAATGGTATCTTTAATCTGTTGATGCTAGAATTTATGAGGAAGCAGTAGGGCAGACGGCTAACCTAACTAACAAAACCTCAAATTGAATATCTTTTAGAGTAATAGGGGGATAGCTCTCTATGATACTTGGAGGTGTAGGGAGGGGGATGGGGAGCGGGGAGGGTATATGAAGAACTCATAGGAGTCTGGAGAATGGGAAGATGGGGGAACCATCCCAGAAGCCGATGTCATTCCTCCACTAGATACCCATTTAACCCATTGAGTTTTTCTGGGGGAAACTGCAACAGGTGAAACCCAAGGTGGTTTATCTGTGCTTTGACATGACCCCTGGATAACAAAGTTTATATACATTGATTGCTACTGTTTTGATAATGTTTCCCCCTCAACTGTATCTCTATATACTTCTAATAAAAATAAATAAATTAATTAATTAAAAAATCAATCAACTCTCAATCTCCCTCTCTTTCTCTTCACCCCTCCCCCTGCCCCAAGCAATTAGTAAGTACTGTTTCTCGGGAAAACCCTAAGACAAAGGTACTGTACACACAGGAAAAACTGAGAAGTTAAGCTTTGTGGATATAGAAAATATTACTGATATAGTGTGTGACAGAGATTCAGGAAAACAGCCAGGCACAATGGTACACTCCCATAATCCCAGTGACTCAGGAGGCTGAGGAAGGAAGATGTCAAGTTCAAGGCCAGCCTCAGCAACTTAGGGAGACCATAAGCAACTTAGTAAGATCCTGCCCCAAAAGAAAAGATAAAAAGGGCTGTTGCTCAGTGCTAAACCATCTCAGGGCTCAATCCCTAGTACCAAAAAATAAAGAGAGAGAGAGAGAGAGAGATTCAGAAAATAAATTAATGATGGATACATTAAAAACTAGGCAGATTTAAAATGAGACAATTTTTAAGTGCAGAAAAAACGAAGGATTATATCTTAGCAACGAACACAAAGTAATATAAATACTAACCATCGACTAACCAACAATATTTATATAATTATCTGGGAAAGGGAGAATGAATCAATGACATCTAAAACTGATAAATTAAGAAACATTTTTCAAAAACATGAAGATAAATGTTAAGAGAATTTAGAGATAAAGCTAATTTTCCATGGGCAGAGGGCTGGAATATAAGAGTAGCCAGATCAGCTATATGCTATAGTTTGTATCTGGAATGTCCCCAGAAGGGCCATGTATGGAAAGCTTGGTCCCAAATCCATCGTGCTATTGGGAGATTGTGGAACCTTTAAGAGGTGGGGCCGAGTGGGGGATTTTAGGTCATTTGTGACGCCCTTGAAGGGGATTGTGGGATCCCGTTCTCTTCTTGATCGCTTCATTACCATGAAATAAACATCTTTACCACACCCTCCACACCACTGTGTACCATCTGGCCACAGTCCCAAAAGCAACTAATCCTAGAATGAATAAACCTTTCTTCTTATTTTTTTTTTTAAGAGAGGACAGTGAGAGAAATAGAGAATCAATTTTATTTAGTTTTTCATGTGGCTTTTGTTACTCCAACACTTCACTGTGTACATGGTGCTGGGGTTCGAACCTGTGTCTTCACGCATTCCAGGCACCGTAAGCGCTGATCCACCGCTCCAGCCCCACCTTCCTTCTTCTTAAGTTGACTATCTCAGATATTTGCTATAGTGGTGGGAAGCTAATATACTACTAGCATTTTTTAATTTTTGGTTGTAGGTGGACATAACACCTTTGTTTCATTTATTTACTTTTCTGTGGTGCTGAAGATCAAACCCAATGTCTTACACATGCTAGGCAAGTACTCTACCACTGAGCCATAATCCCAGCCTATACTATTTGAATTTTTACGTGGGTATTATTTTCATAAAAATAAAAATTGCCAGGCACAGTGGTGCATGCCTATAATCCCAGCAGCTCAAGAGGCTGAAGCAGGAAGATCACATGTTTGAGGACAGTCTTAGCAATTTAGTAAGGTCCTAAGCAACTTCTCAAGACCCTGTCTCAAAATAAAAAATGAAAAGGGCTGGGGATTTAGTTCAGTGGCAAAGTGCCCCTGGTTCAATTACCAGTATTAAAAATAAGTAAATTAAATAAATAAAAATGTACTGCTGGGTGCAGTAGCTGAATCCTGTAATCCAGGCTACTCAGGAGGCTGAGGGAGGAGGATCACAAATTGAAACCAGCCTTGGCAAACTTATCGAAACTGTCTCAAAATTAAAAATTTATAAAGGGATTGAGGGCCAGGTGTGGTGGTGGCACATGCCTATACTCCCAGCAACACAGGAGGCTAAAGCAGGAGGATCACAAGTTCAAAGCCACCCTTAGCAATAAAGTGAGGCCTTAAACAACTTAGCAAGACCCTGTCTCTAAATAAAAAAGGGCTGGAGATATAGCTCAGTAGTTAAGCACTCAGTAGTTCAACGCCTGGTTTATAAAAGGGTGGGGGAGGGCTTCAGATATAGCTCAGTGGTAAAGTGTCGCTGGGTTCAATCCTTTGTACAGAAAAAAAAGTAACTGAAAAATATTTGCCTGCCTGCAGGTCCAACACTTTTGGGCCCTGTGGTCAGGTACCTAATCTGTTATATTAATAAAATAAAGCCTGATATGTTATCTAGGCCTATCAGATTATTCTTTGAAGGACTACAATACTAAAAAAACTATTGTACATTTTTTCTTTCTTGTGGTACTGGAGATCAAGCCCATGCTTGATCTCCAACCAAACCTCATGCTTGCCAGGAAAGTGCTCACTGAGCTACATCTATAGTCCTAGGAAATTTTTTTTATATTCATTCAACATAGTCTTACATATTGGAGGGAATCGTTGTTACACATTCATGAACATATGGATATTGACAAAGTAAGTCAAGGCTGATCCCTGTCCACGGTCTCCCCCTCGACCACTCCTTGCTCCCATGTTGCCCTTACTTTACCCAAGTTAGTTGGGTTTCTCATGGGAGTCGAGGGTTCCCAGCTGTAGTGATAACCCCCTAATCCCTCCTTCCCCTCCCTGCTCTTTTAATCAATGCAGGAAATAAATGTGAAGAGTGGGGATTACTCAAGGTTTTGGAAACAAAAGCACTGGGTGAGGGGTACGTTATGTGGGGTCTTGGGCATCAGGGATTTTCAGTGAACTTCTAATTTGAACTCTGACAGAAAAGGCCAAAATTCAGGCTCAGGATTACTCAGAGGGTAGAGCCCCCTCCTAGTGGTAGGATGTGGGGACACAGTGCAGATCCTCACTTCTAAAATATGTCCTGTGTTAGTTTTCCATGAAAGCTTGAAACTCAATGACTTGTAATTTTCAGACTTGGTGGCTCAAATGGAAACTTCCTAGGAAAAGAGTCATTGTTAGTAAGGAATAAAGTGGAAAAGTAAATACCAGGCAAAGGCAGAAGTAACGGCCACAAAGGACTGGCCTTAGCTGGGCGCGGTGGCACATGCCTATACTGCCAGCGATTCAGGAGGCTGAGGCAGGAGGATCGCAAGTTCAAAGCCACCCTTAGCAATTTAGCCAGGCCCTAAGCAACTTTGTAAGACCCTATCTCAAAATATAAAAAGGCTGGGGATGTGTCTCAGTGGTTAGGTGCTCCTGGGTTCAATTTTTGATACAAACAACTGACTAGCTTTTTGCTGGGTCCCAGTTTCTGCCAGGCACCAACCCAAAAGGCCCTGGGAAGGTCCCGTAGGAGGTGTGAACCGGGTATACTTGTAGTAGTAGCTTCTGGCCACGAGGTGGCAGCCATGTCTCGTGTGTTGCCTTGACCGCAGTTCCAGCGGGGGCCATCGGGGGCACTGCAAAAACAAGCAGGGCTTCCTAAGAGGCAGCAGATGCTTAGCATCTCGGAGCCTGAAAAGCAGTTTCATTACATGCTGCTGGATGAAATTAAGCACTCAGCAAATATTTGAGTGAATCACCTCAAAGGTTAAGTCATTAAGGTCACTCCCTTGAACATGCCGTTTACATTTCTGCAAGTGCACTACCTTGGACTAACTTTAGAACCATGTCCATAAAACCAGCCTGCATCTCGCCTTTTCCAGCCACTCTCACACTCTTAGATAATCGTTTTACACTGTCAATTCTCTCTACAGAGCTTCAGCACCCACTCTGCTGAAGGCCTTGCTTCCCACTTCCCTGAGAAAATGAAGGCCGGACTCTCCTGCTCCGCCTTCCTGCTGGTTATGTTAAGTGAACTGTCCAGGCTCCTGAGGGCAGCCCTCCCCATGCCCAGGGTAAAACACCCTCTCATGCCCCTGGGAACACAGCTCCACCTTTTCCCTCACATCATCAATTTTCTTCTTTCCTGGATTACTATTAGCACACAAATCTGCTGTTACCTATCATACCATTACTTATTGTCCTTTAGTCCCAATTTTCTATCAGTCATAGCTCCTTTTCTCTTTTTCAGTTAAAATCCCTGGGGTTTTGCACACATGCTGATGCTTGCTGACTCTAAAACCTTTCCTGCTGTTCTTGTACCTTGTGCAATCAGGTCTTGGCTCATACCATCCCAAAGAGACACCTCCTGGACTCCACCTCTCTTAACTCACTGGTCAATTTTGTCCTTATTTTATCTATAGACAGCTCTTGTTACAGTTGATGGCTCCCTTCTCCCAGAAACTCCTTCATTGGCTCTCAGGCACCCTCATATGGCTCCTCCTCCTCTTGATTCTTTATGGAATCTGAATTTTCTCCTCTATGTATTGCTATACTATTTCTCCCTTATTAAGGCTCATTCTTTATATTTCTTTACTTTTAAACACAATCTTGCTCCATTGCTCCTTTGGTGAGCTCCTCTAGTCTCTCTCTCTCTCTTTTTTTTCTGGGGGTACCAGAGATTGAAACAGAGCCACTTAACTACTGAGCCACACACATCTCCAGTCCCCCCCGCCTAAGAGAGAGGGACAGTGAAAGAGAGAAAGAGAGAGAATCAATTTTGTTTAGTTTTTTAAGTGGCCTTTGTTGCTCCGACACTTCGTTGTGTACGTGGTGCTGGGGTTTGAACCCATGTACTCACGCATGCCAGGCAAGCACCATAACCACCGAGCCCCTGCTCCAGCCCTCTAATCTCTTAGAGGACTACCACTTTGATATTAGGATTCCTACATCTCCAACTCAAACTTCTCCCCTCGCTCCATGCATCCAACTACTCAACTTCTCCCCATCACTATTTAATTGACACCCAAACTGATATCCTCATATTCCACTGTACTGCCCAGTCTTCCTGTCTCAGTCAATGGCAACTCCATCCTTCGTATTTCTCAGGCCAAAATCACTTCTCCCACACCCCACATCAAATCCCACAGGAAATCCTGTTGGCAATGCCATCAGAATAGATGAGAATTCCGACTACCACCATCATCTCTCCTCTGAATTATTCAGTAGCCTCCTCACTGGTCTCCCTGCTTCCATGCTTGTGCCTCCTACAATTTATTCTCCCTCCAGCAGCCTGAGTGATCTTTTTGTATGTGTGGAAATCTAACCCAGGGCCTCACACATGCTAGGCAAACTCTGTATCCCTGAGCTATACCCACAACCCTTTTCATTTTGAGATGGGGCCTTGCTAAGTTCACTAGGTTGGCCTAGAACTTGCAGTCCTCCCGCTTCAGCCACCTGAATAGCTGGAGATTATAGGCACTTCTGTCTTTAGCCACGTGAGCAGCCTAGTTAAGTGGTAACCACCACATTTCCCATTCTGACACTTGCAGTTCCTCTGTGTCCCCCTCCCTTTCTCTCTAACTCTTGTAACCTTCTAGAAGATTACTTATTCATTCTGTATCCTTTTATTTTCTCACACCAGAAGATAAGCTCCACAAAGACAGGTGTCTGTCCTTCAGTGATATGTATCCTGCATGAACAATAGTGCCTGGTATATAGGGGCACCCCATGAACACTCTTGAATGAGAGAATAAATTGGTCTTCACGGGAGGGTTTTCCAGTTGGGGCTTAGAGCCATGGTCTCACATAATACAGCAGCAGCAGTGAGTGACCTTGCAGTGATTGAAATGGGAGCTGTCTCATCCGTAGCCAACACTTGAGAGAGGGCAAAATCAGAGTGGATGCAGTGAGCACTTTCGGAGAATCCACTGTGTGAAGGTCATGGGCTCCCCCAGATGTGTGGAGGGGATCACTAGGACACAGCTTCACCCTCTGCACCTTCAGGCAGCACTGGATCTCCTCAGGCACCTCCAGAGGCTAGACCCAGGGTCACAGGGGTGAAATTGATGAGACAGAATTCAGTTTGGGGGGATTTTTTTCTCTAAGTGCTGGAGAGCAAACCCACTGCCTCCTGTATGCTAGTAACTATACCACTGAGCTACATTCCCAGCCAGGGGAAAATCCTTTCCATAACCATCATTATTATTGCCCCAAATCTAGAAATCACTATTACTATCAATATCTTGGCTTTGCATGTGAGGTTGAACTAAAACACTAAAAATAGCCTACATTTTACTATCATGGAAATAACATGGGTCTTGATATCAGACAATCTGGGTCTGAACACTTATTCCATCATTCAGCCTGCACTGCTTAGACTTTTGCATACCTGCTATATTTTTTCAGGTTAGTGCCTATCCCCAAGCCTTTTTTTCCAGGGTCAGACGAGATAATGGATGTTAAACTGTCTTCTATATGAGTTGATAAGATAGAAAGTAAATAAACCAGTGCAGAGGTGCACATCTTTAATCCCAGTTACTAGGGATACTGAAGCAGGAGGCTCATAAGTTCCATGACAACCTCAGCAACTTAGCAAGATCCTGTCTCAATAAAACAATAAAAAGGGTTGGGGATATAGTTCACTAACAGAGCACTTGACTAGCATGCATGAGACCTTGGGTTCTATCCCCAGTACTGCAAGAAAAAGAGCCAGGTGTGGTGGTACATGCTGTAAATCCAACCATTCCAGAGGCTAAGGCAGGAGGGTCACAAGTTCAAGGCCAGCCTCAGCAATTTAGTGAGATCCTATCTCAAGATAAAAAAAATATAAAAGGGCCAGGGATGTAGCTCAGTAATAGAGCACCCCTGGGTTAATCTTCAGTAGGGGTTGGGGCAGAAAGTTAGAGAAATAAAGTAAATAATGAACTTTATTTGGAGAATTTTCTCCTAGGCTCCAAGATTTCTAATTTCTTTAAAGTTTTCTTTCTCCAAAAAATTATTATAAAGCTGTTTCCGTCAAGCAATGAATGCTCCTCATCTTTTAGTACCAGAAAGAGTCAATACTCCTAAGTATTGGGCACTGTGTCATTTAATCTTTGCAAAAGATGTGGAGAGGGCTGGAGAGGTGACTCAGCAGTTACAATGCTGGCCTGGCAAGTGGGAGGATGCAGGTTCAAACCCCAACACCATGTACACAATTGAGTGTAGTGTCAGAGCAACAAAAGTCACATGAAAAACTAAATAAAATTGATTCTCTCTTTCTCACTGTCCCTCTGTCTCAAAAAAAAAAAAAAATGTGGAGATGTTGGCCAAAATTAGTCTCATTCAGATGAGAAAGCCAAGGTTCAGAGATGCTAATTAACTTGCCCTAGGTCCTTAATTAGGTAAGTGGCCAAAGCCAGTCCAGAAGATTCCAAAGGTTTACTTTCACTATGCTGCATTAGTTTACTCACTCAAGAAATATTTATTATTGGGCTGGAGTGGAGGCTCAGCGGTTTCGCACTTGCCTGGCAAGCACAAGGACCGGGGTTCAAACCCCAACACCATGTACACAACTAAGTGTTGGAGCAATTAAGGCCATGTGAAAAACTAAATAAAGTTGTTTCTCTCTTTCTCTGTCTCTCTCACTGTCCCTCTCTCTTTAAAAAAAGAAAAAGAAAAAAAATAAATATTTATTAGCCAGGCATAGTGGTACACATCTGTAATCCCAGTGACTCAGGAGGCTGAAGCAGGAGGATAGCAAGTTCAAGGCCAGCCTCAACAACTTAATGAGACCTTGTCTCAAAAAAAACAAAAAAGGCTGAGGGTATAATACAGTGGTAAAAGTGCCTTTGGATTCAATCAATCCCCAGTATCATTTCTTTAAAAAATTATTGACCCGTGTCAGGAACTTTGGTGAAACTGAGGACACAACTGTTCACAAACACTTCTGCCTCTTAGGGTTAGGACTGGAGGTTCCTTTCAGCTATACTGTCTTCCCTGCAAGGGTCCCCATCAGGATGTTTGTAGATGCTGTGGGCTTACTGACTCTTTGCTGAGTAATTTTCCTGAACTTATTATATCATATACTTATGCAAATAACCTATGGAAATAGGCTAGAAGTCATCATTTTCAATTTCTGATTGGTACCAATATGAATATTACATTTTAGGTGGCAGCCACACATATTAGCCAACATTCTCCAGAGGAGACTCTAAAACCGTAAGAAAACCTAACTACTCTCAAGCCTCTTCCAAATCCTTTGACTTCCACTCTGTTTCAAAATTTCAATGAGAATCTGCATGTAAGGTGAGGAAGGGCCACAGCGTATGCAGGCTTAATCAGTGCAGACCTCAATCAGTACAAAATGTGTGTTTCCTTCTTCTGAAAGCTCCGATCCTTGGGGCCTGCTCCAACCACCTCAGCAGGTTCCCAGTACTCCCCCTAACCTCTTAGGCAGAACCAACCACAGTAACCAAGGCTTACTTTAAAGAGTTCAGACTTACCTATTCATTCAGTCTGATTTTATTTGTTTTAGAAAAAGAAATTTCTGGGGCTGGAGTGGTGGCTTGGTGGTTATGGCGCTTGCCTGGCATGCATGAATACGCGGGTTCAAACCCCAGCACCACGTACGTACACAACTAAGTGTCTGAGCAACGAAAGCCATGTGAAAAACTCAATAAAAATTGATTAAAAAAAAAAAGAAATTTCTTGAAAGCATTTCTCGGAGCTGAAGCAGTTGCTCAGCGGTTATGGTGCTGGCATGCACACAGACATGGGTTTGAACCCTAGTACCACATGTACAATGAAGGATCAGAGCAACGAAACCCACATGAGAAACTAGGTAAATTGATTATTTCTCTCTCCTTTCCTTCTCTCTTAAAAAGAAAAAAAAAGAAAAAGAAAAAAAACATTTCCTAAATGACTTTCCTTTTAAAAGAAAAGCTCTCAGGCTGCTAATGTAGCTCAGTGGTAGTAAGCATACTTAGGATAAGTCCTGAGTTCAATCCCCAAAAAAAGAAAAGAAGAGAAAAACAACCAGAAAGACAACTAAAAAACTAACTGGGCTTATCCAGTCTCAATTCACGTTATCATAACATACAGAAAGATGTCGCATCTTATACATCTTATATGCAGGTTCTAATGGAGATTTTGAAACATCCCTGGCCTCTTTTTTTATTATTATTGTTTTTATTTTTTTATTTTTTGCTGGGTAGAGTGGCACAGTCCTGTAATTCTAGTAGTTGGATAAGCTGAGGCAGGAGGGTCACAAGTTTAAAGTCAATTTCAACAATTTAGCAAGGTCCTAAGCAACTGAGCAAGACCCTGTCTTAAAATGTCTTAAGAAAAAGAAAAAATATTAATTTTAATACAGGGTCTCTCTAAATTCCCAAGGCTGACCTTGAACTTGAACTGCTGGGATTACAGGCATGTGCCACTGTTCCTGGCTATATATACTAGTAATAATCCTTTGTCTGAAATTCAAATTTAAGCGGGCATTCTACATTTCGTTGGCTGGAACTGGCAACCCTCTAATCATTATAACCACTTAAATATGAATTCTCAAGTTCTTTCACCTCCTCCAATGTGCAACTTAATTGGCAAGACCTCAGCTGAAGTTGAGGCCTCTGTTTCTGACCTGTTTCCCTCCTCAGTTCACACTGTTTTATGCTTGTGCTCCTCTGCTTCTCTCTCACCTCAACTTCAGGTCGTACTTCACCGAGAATACCAAAGCTTTGAAATTTCCCATATTCCCCGCGCCGTGTCTTTTCAATTTACTTGTACCCATCTAGGTTAACCTCCTGTTAGATGAGGGCATCAGCAAACTGGGTCCTGGGCTCAATCTCATTTCATTGCCTGTTTCTGTACAGACTATCATTATGGATGGTTTTTGCAATTTTAAATGTTTGGGATCGGGAATGAAAATATGTTTTGTCGGGCTGGAATGGTGGCTCCGTAGTTACGGCGCTTGCCTGGCATGCACAGGTAGGCGAGAACGAACCCCAGCACCACACACACAACGAAATGTCCGAGCAATGAAAGCCACATGAAAAACTAAATCAAATTAATTCTCTCTTTCTCCCACTGTCTCTTAAAAAAGCTTGTTGTCCTCTGCCATAAACTCTAAGGTCCAATCCAAGGTCACTAAATCCAGTCCTTACCTACTCCGGCAAGATATTGTTTTACCAATTCTACCCTTTCCTGCATCATTACTTCTTCCTTGTCCTAATAAATAACCCAAATAGTGTACAGAAAAGCTGTTATCTCTCTAATCTTTAAACTTTTTTTTTCTTGCTGCTGGACATAATGGCGCACACTGTAATCCCAGCCACTGGGGAAGCTGCAGCTGAAAGGTTGAAAGTTCCAAGCAAGCCTCAGCAATTTAGCAAGACCCTAAGCCATTTAGTAAGTCCCTGTCTCAATATAAAAAATAAATAAAAATAAGAGGGCTGGGGATGTGGCTTAGTGGTAGAGCACCACTGGGTTCAATCCCCAGTACTGGAAAAAAAAATTTTTTTAAGCCTAAATGCTAACTTGCTTTCTCCTACCGCCAGCGTTCTCTTTTGCAGCCAAACCCCCATCTCCTCCAAATCTCTCTGAAACCTCTCCCCATCGCTCTGCTCCTGCATCACTAAATCCGTGGACAGTCCTCTACTTACCTGACCGAGGAGCAGGCAGCATGTGACTGGGGATGGCTCTTCCTGCCTCACAGCACTTTTTTTATGAGTCTTCCCAGACACCACACCCTCTTGTATTTTTTCCCTTGCCTACAGGATGCTTCCTTTCATTCTCCTTTCCTCTTCCTCTTTTTCTCTTATCACTGGAGGGCCCAGGACCTCTTTTTTTTTTTCCTTGAGAAAGGGATGGTGAAAAAGAGAGAATCAAGAATCAACCTTATTTAGTTTTTCATATGGCCTTCATTGTTCCGACACTTTGTTGTGTATGTGATGCCGGGGTTTGAACCTGCATCCTTCCGCATGCGAGGCAAGCACCAGAACCCCTTAGCTACTGCTCTAGTAGTCCCCCCATTCAGACGTTTTCTGTTAGACCCTTCTTGCCTTCTCCTCCAGAGGATCCTGCAATCCCAGGGTTTTCATGACCAGCTCTCATTCCAATGACTCCCACATATACCACACCCACAGCTCAGTCCGCTCTCCTTGAGGCCCCAGTGCCTTGTCCAGCTGCTGACCCAGCATCTCCACCTGAGTGCCAGACAACTCAAAAATCAGCATCCCTGGAGAAACCAGGGTCATCTGCACTTGATTACTGCTCTTCCTCTCATTGGATACTTCATCCTCCTTTTCTCTAAAAAGATGAATGTATTTCAACAGCACAATTTGTCTTACTGGATGGATTTCCTTTCCTAGCCAGACACATGGCGCATGCCTATTATCCCAGCAACTCCAGAGCTGGGGCAGGAGAATCACAAGTTCAAGCCCATTCTAGGCAACTTAATGGGACCCTGTCTCAAAACAATAAAAAATTGAAAGGGCTGGGATGCAGCTCACTGGTAAAGCACTCCTGGGATCAATCCTGATTAAAAATATTTTTTTCCTTCCTTTTCAGGCAAAGTCTTCATTGGACAATCACATCACAGATCATGCTGCAGATTTTCCACATTAACACTGGGGATGTTCTTTAATTCTTCTTACCTGTCTCCCCTCCATTTGCCCAAATTGCCAAAGCCTTGGTGTTGTGATGGGTGGGCCTTTTTGCAACCGTGGAATAGTGTCCAGGAGCTTTGGGGGGAGGGTTTACAGTAAGCATCTGGAGGTAGAAAAGGAGAAGCAGGCTCTCTCTGTCTTTGTCTTCTGATCAAGCCTGGCTGACCTCTGGGGCAGAGCTCTTGGAACTTCCATGTTGGTGGTGCGGCATGCTGGGCACTCAGGTGAAATCAATGCAGACATCCTTGCAAATTCAAACAGGTGTCATAAGAGCTTCCAGCCTAGACTGCTGGTCCCCTTAGATTATAACAATTGGACATCTAGTCGCAGGTGATGGAATGGTTTTGGTGAGAACAATGTTCCTCCCTCCTGAGTGTCACACACTTTAATGGAGGGTTGTAGGAGAGGGCGGGGCCTTAGGACTGGGCCCACATCCTGATGAAACTGATGTAAAATTCCTGTCAAACAATAAAATTTTAAAATGATTTGCTTGGATTATTTCCATGTTGAAAAATTCTAGCTGGGCACAGTGGCGCATATGTGCGATCCCAGTCTCGAAAGGTGGAGGCAGGAAGATTGCAAGTTCAAAACCAGCTTCAAAACATAAAAAGGGCAAGGGATGTGATTCAATGGTTGAGTGCCCCTAGATTCAATCCCTGGACCAAAATAAATAAATATTTTTTAAAAATCTAGTTACTTTTTTTTTCTCTCAGTATTGGGGATTAAACCCAGAGCCTTGAACATGCTAGACAAGTGTTCTACCACTACCAAGTTTTTAATTTTATTCTGAGACAGGGTTTGGCTAAATTGCACAGGCTGTCCTCACACTTGAAGTCCTCCTGCCTCAGCTTCCTGAGTAGCTGGGATTACAGGTGTGCACTACACATCTAGCTTTCTAATTATGCTAAAAAATAAAGAAGATTAAAATAACATTTTAAGCTACCTTCCCCATGTCACACAAATCAATGTTCCAGTCGAAAATATTCAGTCCAGACTGAGATCTCTCTGTCCCCAACCTTCTTTCAATTCCTGGCAATCCCACGTCTCCTTCCAGGCCTAAATCCTTGTTCAATGAGCAGGCACAGTTCAATCCCAAAGACTCAAGATACTAGAGCAGGAAGTTTGTAAATTCAAGGCCAGCCTCAGCAACTTAGCAACTTAGACTCGGTCTCAAAAAAAAAAAAATTTTTAAAAAGGTCTGTGGATATAACTCCATGGTAAAACAGCCTTGGGTTAAATCCCTGGTACCATAAAAAAGCGTTCAATTAATGGTTTTGTTGTTGTTTGGTACTGGGGATTGAACTCAGGTGTTTTCTACCACTGAGCCACAGCTATTATTATTATTATTATTATTATTATTATTATTATTATTTTGAGAGAGAGAGAGAGAGGAACAGTGAGAGAGAGAGAGGATTAATTTTATTTAGCTTTATTTGTTGCTTTGACACTTGGCTGTGTACAGGGTGCTGTATATACACTGTGTTTGAATCTGTGTTCTTGCCCATTCTAGGTGAGCACCCTAACCGCTGAGCCACCACTCCAGCACCTCCAACTCTTATTTTTTGAGGCTATGTCTTACTAAGCTGCTGAAGCTAGCTTCCATCTTGGGATCCTCTTTCTTCCACATCCCTAGTTGTTGGGATTACAGGCATGCGCCGCTGCACCTGGATCAATGAATTTGTTGGATGAGCCAACCGAATGCTTGCTAAATGACTTCACCTTCGCATTTTCACTTAATTTTTCAGCCAATTGGATAGTCATGTATTATCTCCATTTTACCTACAGGTCATCAAACCCTAAAAAAATTTAACTTGCACAAATGACAAGTTATTATGTTGAAAAGTGAAATTGGGCATCTAGATGTACATAGGAAGATAAGATGGTTTATTCTTTCCCTAATCAATCAACTTTAACAAATACACTTTGATCTGAAAATGACAACTCAGCAAAGGACTTGGGACTTTTAATTTAGGATGAAATAAACAGGTCGTGATTAGGCAATGCCCCGTCTATGAAGTCTCCTAAGATTGGGTTTCAGCTTGGCGTGAGACAGGAGACACAGCTTCCCATTGAAAGTCTGAGAAAAGTTCTCCACAGGCCACAGAGGATGCTGGCAGGGGACACCATTGTTTTCTTACCAGGATGTAAAATTACTAACCTGTGCGTTTACTTAGATTAATACAGTCAGATTCTTTACCAAAATCCTCTGGGTTCCTCCCTGTCCTGTTCCTGGAACAGGCCACTCTGGTTCAATCCAAGTGAGAGGAGTATTTGGCCTCTGCTCTTGGGGCCAGCACTAGAATGACAGGGAGAGAGTCCTCTCAAGGGTGAACTCGGACAAGGTTAGGGGAGAGGTCAGGCAGGGGAACCAGCCCTGCATCAGGAAGCACAGCAGAACAAGCACAAAGGAAAGAGAAGCTGAACATGCCCATTTCTTCCCCAGGGCGGAGGAACAGCAGCTGGAGACCACCGCCCTAGGTGGCTGAGTGGCTGGAGGATCACAGACAGACTGTCTATGCTCTGTGGAAAGTCCTCCCCGCCCCTCTTTTCCTCTCCTACTTAGTTCTAGGCTTCACTCCGTTTTTTGTTTTTGTTTTTTTCTTTTTTAATTTTTGTTATTTTAAGAGCCAGGTTTATTAAAATATAATTTACATAGAGTAAAAGTCACCCCTTTCTGGTATACAGATCTATGTATTTTGACAAACTTAACTGGTCTATAGCAGGCAGATAGAGCACATTTCCATCAGGATATGGAACATCTCCCCACTGCCACCATGCCCTGAGCCTCATCCTTTCGCAGGTACCTCTTGTGAGGTCTTAGGCTAATGACTTGGCTTCTCCATACTTCAGTTTTTACATCTGGTTGTTGTGTTTTTGTTTTTTGTACCAGGAATTAAACCCAGGGGTGCTCAACCACTGAGCCACATCCCCAGCCTGTTTGATTTATTTATTTATTATTTAAATTTTAAAGAGAGAGGGATAGTGAGAGAAAGAATCAATTTTATTTAGATTTTCATGTGGCTTTCATTGCTCCAACACTTAGTTGTGTATTTTTTTTATTTTATTTTTTTCATCTGGTTTTTGTTTTTCTGACAATTAGTTGTGTATGTGGTGCTGGGGTTCAAACCAGGGCTCTCCTACACGCCAGGCAAGTGCTCCACCACTGAGCCACTGCCCTAGCCCTTTATTTTTATTTTTTTTTTATTTTGAGCAGGGTCTCACTAAGTTGTTTAGGGCCTCACTAAGTTGCGGAGGCTGGCATTAAACTTGGGATCCTTCTGCCTGGACCCCCTGAGCCACTGGGATTATAGGCATGCAACACCAAACCGGCTTTTTACATCTGCTTTGATTTTTTTTAAATTTTAGCCATGTTAGTAATTGAATGCAGGACCTCATGCATGCTAGGCAGGTGTTCTATCACTGAGCGACACAATAACTGTTTTCTACATTTTTTTTCCTTCTTGATTCTGGGAATCAAACCTAGGGGTACCCTACCATTGAGCTACATCCCCAAACTTTCTTTTTTATTTTGAAACAGGGTCTCACTAAGTTGTCCAGGCTGGACTTGAATTTGTGATCCTGATCCTCTGGCCTCCTCCTCCCGAGGAGGAGCTGGAATTACTGGTGTGCACTTTTACTCCCAGCTAATCTCTAAATCTTTAAATGGAAATAGAGGACTGCAGGGGTAGCTCAGAGGTAGAGTATATGCTTAGTATGTGCGAGGCCCTGGGTTCAATCGCTAGCAAGAAAACATAAAATAAAATACACATAAAATGGGGATAGAAATAGAAATTAAGTCTCAGGGCTATTATTGAGGAATAAATACTCAATAAAAATGATCATGATCCTGTGCACAGTTGGCTATCTATAAATGGCAATTGGGTTGGCTGCCTTCTGGGTGAGTGCTGGAGTAGCTCATCTTTGCTTTGGGTTCGGGACTTGAGCACTACTGTACAGTTATTTTTCTCTAATCCATAGGATTTTATAATCCCTAAACTGGTGGTTAAAAGGGATTAACTAGTCCAGTCTCCTGTCTTCCATAAGGGGGTAAAACACCATCACTCTCATCTTATAGAGGAGTTGAGTGAACAGCAGCACTCAGAGGCTAATCCATTCACACAGGGGAAGAAAGACTAAAGGAAAATGAGAACTGGCAGCCAATGGGCTCCGTCACTCATATAATAATAATAGCTGATAAGTGTTGAATGAGGATCAGATTTCAGGTTTGCTGCCTCAGTTACAGGGCTCTTTCTACTACATCATCATTAAAATCATTAAAAGATTTATCTTTTCTTTAAATCTTCTGCTGTGATTAGGGACAGTAGGTGTAGCCATAAGCAAAGACTAAATTAAAAGGGTAGAGAGATGGACCCGGTGGCACACTCCTGTGATCCCAGCCATTTAGAAGGCTGAGGCAGGAGAATTGCAAGTTCAAAGCCAGCCTCAGCAACTAAAAAAGGCTGTGGACCTGGCTCAGTGGTTAAGCACCCCTGGATTAAACCCTCCAAAGGTGGTGGGGAGCAGCTGCAAAACTAGTTTTGCAGGAAGCCTACTTCTGCACAGCCTCTTTGCTCTCAATTTTGTTCCACTTTCTTCTGCTGCCGGTCCATCCTAATAGTTGCCAGTAGACAGAAAGTAAAACCACACTTTTCCTTGCTTGAATGTCTGTATGAGGAGGGTAGTGTGGTAAGGACCTACCCTGTGGGGCCGGATGTGCCAAACCTACCCCTAACTCTGAGCTCACACCTCTATGCCAAAAAACAAAAAATAAAAAACTAATACATATATGTAGATAGATGATAGCTTTGTGTGTGTGTGTGTGTGTGTGCCAGGGATTGAACCCAGAGGCACTTAACCATTGAGTCACATCCCCAGTCCTTTTTTTGAGACAGAATCTAAGTTGCTTAGGGCCTTGCTAAATTGCTGAGGCTGACTTTGAACTTTCGATCTGCCCGCCTCAGCCTCCCCAGCCACTGAAATCACAGGTGTGCACTACCACACCCAGCGCAGAAATATAATTTTGTTAGAATTCTTTCCCTTCAGCCAAGGTGTGGGCTCCTACATTACTTCATTAAAGTGCAAATGAATTCTAAAGCAGTTCTGAGACCCATTGTAACAAGAACAATAGTTCAATGCACCTCCAGTCATTCGAATTAAACCTGGAGGGTACTTCACAGTTGCTAATCATCCTTTTAACAAACGATCCCACCCTTCAACAGGCTACAGTATTATGCTAGATTTTAAAACACTGTTTTAAGGGCTGGGTACGTATCTCAGGGGTAGAAGGAAGGCGTGGCTAGCATGAATAATGCCTTAAGATTTGATCCCCAGCAGAGAAAAAAAATTGTTATTTTTACTGTATTTATTTTTAGCCATTTTCCATTTTGACAAAGATGGTTTTCTGTTTTATGTTATATAAAATTTTCTTTTTTGGTCAGGTGCAGTGACTTTGAACTTGTGATCCTTGTTCCTCAACCTCCCGCATTACTGGGATTACAGGCACATATCACCAAGTTCAGCCCAAAAGTTTTCATGTGAGCAATAATGAAAACATTTTCATTGTCTCTCCCAATAAATGAGATTAGACTGGAATTTGAAAGTTACTTGGTGAACACAGAATCAGCAAATGGAATCTGAATTTATTGAACATCTACTGTGTGAGAGGTGTTGTAGGAACAGCATAACATGGTAAAAGATGAACGAGGACTTGCAATCTAACTGAAGACACAATAAAAGAGATGAATAAATAAGACAACTTCAAAATTTCAGGTAGAAGCAGCATCATATAGCATGAAGAGGGAGCCACTGTTCATTGGTGTGCTTGTGTGTGTGTTCTTGTTTTTTCTTTCAACTGTGTGATCAGGGAAGACTCTTTAAGGAGGTAAAATCTGAATGAAGACCTTAAGGGACTTCAAGGGTAGGAAAGAGAAGGGGTAGGGGAGCACTCCGAGAACTGGGCATCCCCCAGAAGCACAGGCAGACCAAAGCCTTTTTGAGGAACTAGAAAAGCCTAGAGGAGGAGTAGGTTAAGGTCAAAAGGAGAAAGGGACTGCAGTTAATGCTAATGAGGACATCCAGGACATTCAGCATAATGGGTCAACCCCACAGCTTTAGACTCCCTGAACTCCAAGCCCCACTGGCCACACTCCCCGCGTGATCTAGCACAAGCTGCTTGACTGCTCTGCGGCTCCATTTCTTCATCTGTAAAGAGGGGGAAAGGACAGGAAACCACTTCATGGTGTGTCTGTGGAGATGTTATGAGAGAGTTTACATAAAGCACTGTGCTAAGGCACACAGCATCAGTAAATATGAGGCCGGGTGAGGTGATGCAGGCCTGTAAATCCAGCAGCTAGAGAGGCGAGGCAGGGGGATCACAAGTTCAAAGCCAGCCTCAGCAACTTAGTAAAGGTGTATAACAACCCCCTCCACAGGTTGCTATGAGAATTTTAAAAAATTTATCCCATAATCTAATTTCAATAGTTATCTATTGTTTCGATAACGAAGATAAAGAAGTCAGTTCACTGTCGGACCCTTTTGCTGCCTAATTTAGGTTAATATTTTCCATGAAAACATAATCCTTCCAGTCTGGAAGACAGTCTTCTTTTTTCAGCTCAATGTATTTTTGTATTTTCTGTGTGCATCTTAATAGTTTAAACCCATCTTTTCCCTTTACTTATACATTATTTCTTTTCAGTGCAGAAGATTGAACCCAGGACCTCACACATACTAAGCAAGTGCTCTACCATTGAGCCATATTCCCAACCCCACACTTTTTAAAAAATTAATTGCTGGGCAAGGTGACACATACCTGTGATTTAAGGGACTCCAGAGGCTGAGGCAGGAGGATCTCAAGTTCAAAGCCAGCTTGGGAAAATTAGCAGGACCCTAACAACTTAGTGAGACCCTGTCTCAAAATAAAATATATATTTATATCAGGAATTGAATCCAGGGGCACTTAATAATAATGTTATCTTAAGAGGTATATTATGCAATTAATCATGTTAAACAAGCATATCAGATGGTGAAGATGATATAAGGAGCTCAGAAATCTTGGTTATCAGGATTAAAAGGGCCATTGATTTCTCTTGTATTATACAACATCATTTCCTTTAATCTGATAATTTCCAAAACATAAAGATTTATGGGGCTGGAGCGGTGGCTCAGCAGTTTCGGCACTTGCCTGGCAAGCACGAGGACCCAGGTTCAAACACCAGCACCATGTACACAACTAAGTGTTGGAGCAACGGAGGCCATGTGAAAAACTAAATAAAGTTTCTCTCTTTCTCTGTCTCTCTCACTGTCCCTCTCTCTTTAAAAAAAAAAATATTTAAACAAAACTCAATCTACTGTTTCTTGTCTTTTTTTCTTTTTTCTTTTCTTTTTCTTTCTTTCTTTTTTTTGTTTTTTGTTTATTTATTTATTTATTTTTGTAGTGGGCATTGAACCCAGGGGCACTTTTCCACGAGCTACATCCCCAGCTCTTTTTACTTTATTTTGAGACAGGGTCTTGCTACATTGTTGAGGGTCTCAATAAGATGCTCCAACTGGCAATCCTCCTACCTCAGCCTCCCAAGTCACTGGGAATATAGATGTGCGCCACTGAGCCTGGCAGTCTAAAGCTCTAAACTTATTCAAAGTGTTAAAAAAATTTTTCAGTTGAAAAAAAGAATCAAAACTGCATTCTGTTTTCTCAGCCACTCTATAAGTTGCTGCTTTCTGTTGTGGGGTCCTGCAAAAACACTTCCAGTATGCTATAAATTTATTTATAAAACCCTCCCTTCCCTCCCCCTCCATGCCCCATCCAGTGTGGCTTCTCTTCTGGGTTTCAGGTCCTTGGCTGCAGGAGAGACTGACTGGGTAGACAGGACACACAGGCAGTGCTGGTGGGGCTTGAGGACGCTTTGTACATTTGGGGAGGATTCATGTCCTTTTGTCCCATGGATACATATTCAGAGCCAAATATTGGGCTTTGGATTGCCCACAGTTGGGTAGCCCTGCCCCTTCTCCAGTTTTCCCATGGGTCCTTGACAGCTGAGTCTGATAACTGTACCTGTCACAGGAGGAGGTTCAAGAAGTTCCCTGAAAGGAGGACCTCAACTCAGGATGGATGAGGTTCTTCACAAACATTGCAGAAATAAATTTAAAGACACATCATTTAAAGGCACAGACAGATTTAGGAAATCAAAGACACATTCAAAGGAGACTGCAGGCCATATTCAGGTTTTGGGCTCTCAGGATTTTCTTTCAAAGGAAACTTGGTGGTGGGGGCAGGCTTAGGTATGTGGGGGGAACATCACTGTTGATCACAGTGGTCTTGATGTTCTCAGGACTGATATGGTCTTGACTGTCTGATCAGTAGATAACGTTGGAGAGTGCCCTAGATTATGTTTCTTAAAATATCAAATCTCTTTGCTCAGTCTATTTATTACATAGATCAACAGTGCACAAGGTAATTTTCATACATGGGTGAATTTATGGTAACTCTAAGATTTGCAGATTTCCCAGAAATTTGGAGATAGTAGGCCTTGGAGAAAAACTAATTTAGGAAATGACAGGCCTGGAAAATTATACACAACTTTAGATTCAATCATATTTCCTTGTCCTTTATTTTGTCTCCTTTCTTCCTTTTTAAAAATTTCTTCTTGAGTTGGAGCAGTGGCTCAGCAGTTGGACCACTAACCTGGCATGTGTGAGGACCTGGTTTCAATCCCCAGCACCACATATACAACTAAGTGTTGGAGAAACAAAGGCCAAATGAAAAAAATAAATAAAATTGATTTTCTCTTTTTCTCTCTCCCTCTCTTTAAAAAAAAAAAAATTCTTCTGTCTTACCACATACCTTTTGTCTTCCTGCAGATTATTAGGGATAAGAAGAATAGCAGGTGACTACAGAGGGCCTTGGTAGAACCCCAACTACTCAGAGTGTGGACACCAAACCCTTAGAGAGATAGTTTGATTCTTTGATAGGCAAAGCCAGAACCTGCCAGGACCATGGGAGGGAGGGATATGGAAGGAAAGTCTAACCACATGCTCTGGGTGAACACTGTTCCTTCAGACAAGCACCCTCCCCTCTCCACTACTCAATTCATTCTTCAGATTTCAGGATCAATCCAGAAAGGAGGAAAACAAGAAGAAAAACTTCTGAGCCAGGTATGATGGTGTAATCCCAGGGTTCCAGAGACTGAGGCAGGAGGATTGTAAGTTCAAGGTCAACCTCAGCAAATTAGTGGGGCCCTCAGCAACTTAATGAGATTCTGTCTCATTCATAAAATAATAAAAAAAAATAATAAAAAACAGGCTGGGTATGTGGCTCAGTGGTTAAGCACTCCTGCTTTCAATCCCTGGAATAATAATAATAATAATAATTAATAATTCTGTCCTGCCAATGGAGAAAGCAGATGACAGAGTGCTTGGAGCTGGTAGGAGGCCCACTGGAACCTTAGTTGTCACTGCTTCCATGGTGAGCCAACTGCATTGCTCTGGGCTCAAGGTGAGGCAGTATATCCTATCAGAAGGGCATGCAGGAGGGCTTCTCCCTTCGTGTTGGCCAGGAAGCAGTGTGGAGGGGGTGCTGGGAAAATTCACCCTTCCAGGGGACATCCGCAGTGACCCACCTCCTCCAGTCATGCCCACCTGCATACAGCGACCAGTTAGTCCATTCAAACCAGACTGAATTGCTTAGGCTACAGCTCTCATAATCTAATTGTACCTCTAAATATTCCTACATTAACAGGAGTTTGGGGGGATACCTCATATGCAAACTATAACACCACTCAACCCTGTCCCCTGGCAAACACTTTGTCCCCAAAGTCTTGCCTTTTCTAGAATTTCCAGTTGGTTGCTTTCTCTCCAGGTGACATTCATTTAAAGTTTCTCTATGACTCTGCATGGTTTTTGTAGCTCACTTCTTTTTTCCCTTTATTCTTTTTTGATGCTGGAGATTGAAGTCAGCTCTCACACATGCTAGACAAGTGCTATACCACTGATCTATACCCCTGGCCCAATAGCACATTTTCTTTTAGCTGTATATTCTATTATCTGGCTTCATCACAGTTTATTTTCCTTTCACCTACTAAAGAACATCTTGCCAGGTGCCATGCCTATAATCTCAGTGACTTGGGAGGCTGAGGCAGGAGGATTGCAAGTTTAATGTCATCCTGGGCACCTTAGCAAGACCTTGTCTCAAAATATAATAGAAAGGGCTGAGCATGTAGTTCAGTGATAATGCACTTGTCTAGCACGCATGAGGCTCCGAGTTCAATCCCTAGCACCGAAAAGCAAACTCTTGGCTGCTTCAAAATTTTGTCAGTTATGGATAAACTTGCTATAAATCATAAATCTCCTCTATGAGGGAGTTTCATGGCCACGAAGAATATGGAAAGACTGCTCAGACCTGCCTAAGCACACATCGCAAACATTCTCATCTCCCACTGTTCTTCTAGAATCCCCTTTGTCTTTCCTTAAGAAATCCATCTGTGGAGCTGGAGTGGTGGCTCAGCTGTTGCGGCACTTGCCTGGCATGCACGAGTGTGCAGGTTTGAACCCCAGCACCACGTACACAATGAAGTGTCAGAGCAACGAAAGCCATGTGAAAAACTAAGTAAAATTGATTCTCTCTCTCTCACTGTCCCTCTCTCCCTTAAAAAAAAACTTTAAAATTTTTTTTTAAATTAAAAAAAAAAAAAAAGAAATCCATCTGTTCTTCCCAGAGGCCTTTTGCATCCCTTCTCCTTCTCCCCACTTAACTAAATTAAGTAGATAAACAAATCGCCACCACCCCTTTGAGTAGTTCATCACTGCTCTGATGAACAGGTACAGGTGTACAGGTGTGTTGCACACATAAAATAAGATAGACTGTCTTATCTTTCCCTGGTCTGTGTATCATCAGTTCCCAGGCTCCTTAATGATGAACCTGCCCTCAGGAAGCTTATGTTCTACTGACAACAAATGTGGGGTCGAGCCTCTCATATGACACCACACGCTTTTAAGTGGCAAAATCAGACTTTGAGCTTGCAGATGTTGACTACAGAGGGCACTAAAATTTTGCCAGGTACAGTAGTGCATGCCTGTAGTTCCAGTTATTCAGGAGGCTGAGGCAGGAGGGTTGCTTGAGTCTAGCAGTTCAGGGCCAGCCTGAGTGATAGAGCAAGAACCAATCTGGTTTTTTTTTTTTTTTTTGTACTAGAGATTGAACCCAGAGACACTTAATAATAGAGCCACATCCCCAGTCCTTTTTATATTTTATTTTGAGACAGAGTCTCACTGAGGCTGGCTTCGGACTTGTGTGCCTCAGTCTCCCGAGTTGCTGGGAATGCAGGTATGCACCACCACGCCCAGGTTCGTTTATTTATTTTTGAGATGAGTCTCTACATTGCACAGGCTGGACTTGAGCGACCCTCCTGCCTCAGCCTCCAGAGCAGCTGGGACGACAGATGCATGCTACCACACCCCTCCTGCTATTATTATTAATGTGCATTGGGTGCTATGAGTGGGGGTTACACTCTCATTGGAAGAAGGGGGTGGGAGATAGTGAATAAACAATCACAGTCATTAAATTATGCAGTATGTTAGAAGTTGATAAGTACTGAGGGAAAAATTGAAAGCAGGGTAAAGGGAATTGCAAGTAAGAACTTCTCAGTTTACTGTCTGCATTAACTCTGTATTAATATAATCATTTCCATGTCCTATCTTCACTAACACAGTTTTCTACTCCACTATTGCTATCAACATAATTTCTCTTGTATGTGAGTGATACTGGGGATTGAATGAGGGGTACTCTTCCGTTGAGCTGTATGCCCATCCCTTTTTATTTTATTTTGAAATGGGGTCTTGCTGAATTGCAATTAGAATTTAGCCAAGCCTTGAACCTCCTGAGTCTCTGAGATTACAGGCTGCACCACTGCACCTGTTTTGTTCTGTTTTGTTTTTAATTTATTTGCAATATTGGGGATTGAACCCAGGTCCTTACACATGCCCTGTGCCCCTGAGCTACATCGTTCAGCTATATCCCTATCCCTGAGAAGAAGTTTTAATTGGAAGAAAACGGTTACAGTTACATTCCCCAAAAAGGATTTTATGAAGAATGCAACAGGGGCAGGAGCAGGAGTGGTGGCTCAGTGGTTAGAGTGCTTCCCTGGCACGCGTGAGGACCCAGGTTTCCACTCAGCACCACATGCACAACTAAGTGTTGGAGAAACAAAAATCAGATAAAAAAAATAAAATCAATTCTCTCTTTCTCTCTCCCCTCTCTCTCTTAAAAAAAAAAAAACAAAAACAAAACAAAACAAAAAAACGCTGGGCGTGGTGGCACACACCTATAATCCCAGGGACTCCAGAGACAAGAGGATCTCAAGTTTAAAGCCAGCCTCAGCAATTTAGTGAGACCATGTCTCAAAATAAAATATAAAAAGGACTGGGGATGTGGCTCAGAGGTTAAGCGTCCCTGGGTTCAATCCTTGGTACCAAAAATAATAAATAAATAGCATGCATGCAACTCAGTGTGCTTCTCTTATGAAAGACAAGAACCAATAAGTTCTACTTTTTTTTTTTTTTTGTACTAGGGATTGAACCTAGAGCACTTCACCACTGAGCTACATCCCCAATCCTTTTATTTTTTATTTTGAGACAGGGTGGGTCCTCCTAGGTTGCTTAGGGCCTCACTAAGTGGCTGAGGCTGGCTTTACCTGCAGTCCTCCTGCCTCAGCCTCTGGAGCCCTGGGATTAGAGGTATGTGCCACTGCAGCTGGCACAAGTTACGCTTCTTATTTGACTCAGAGAATTTTACTAATTTTAGAGAAGTGAAAACCAGTATAGCAAAAGAGAAACTGGGAAACCAGACTGTCAAGAATGAAATGCTTAAAAAAGGGAAAATAACCATGTAATAAGAGGTAGATGAGCAGTAGTTGGAAAGGACAGAAAGTTTAAAGATTTTTCTGAACAGGTAATTTGACCATATTGAAATATGATTAAGTATTCCATATTAAATATGGAATGGAACAATGCTGATAAGTGACAGTTTGGATAGGTCTAATAAAAAGATTTTAGTCCAGGATATGATGAAACCTCATTTTCACTGATATATTCATTATCGGCTCGGTGAAATCCTAAAAGAGTCACTTTCGTTTCCAAATATGCTGACCTGCAGCATCTCTGAGCTGGGTAATTTAAGACTAAGCTGAGAAAGTTCAATGATGAGAAGGGTTAAAAAAAAAATCCATACAGCCTAATACTTTTTTAGAGATATTGTGGGTAAGGGAAGGGAGGGATACGGGTGGGAAATTGCGGGGGGCACTCCGGGGGGTAAATCTAGTATCCAGAAACTATACACATTTTATATTATTTTGTTAAAAATGTGTACGGTTGTTCAAAAATAAAAATTAAAAAAAATCCAGCAATTAATGGTCAAAAAGTTTCAGAAAATCTTCTGGGCAAAAAATCTATCAGATAAAAATGCAATTGCTATCAAGACAAAAAAAAAGGCCTCTTGGTGCTGTAGACTGAATGTTCATGTCCCACTAAAATTCACATGTTGAGTCCTAGTTCTTAGTGTGAGCCACAGCAGTCCCCTTCTTACCCGTGGTTTGCTTTTTTTGTAATTTCAGTTACCTGTGGTCAACCATGATCTAATTTTTATGTGTGTGTTGGGGGGTGTACCAGGGATTGAACCCAGGGACTCTTAACCACTGAGCCCCATCCCCAACCCTTTATATTATTTTTTTGAGAGAGAGAGAGAGAGAGAGAGAGACAGGATAATTTTTTATTTAGTTTTTCATGTGGTCTTCATTGCTCTGACACTTTGTCGTGTACTTGATGCTTGGGTTTGAACTCATCCCCACGCATGCTGGGCAAGCACTGTAACCACTGAGCCACCACTTCAGTCCCCCATTTTTTATTTTGAGACAGGGTCTTGCTAAGTTGCTTAGGGCCTCACTAAGTTGCTGAGGCTGGCTTTGAATTTATTATCCTTCTGCCTCAGCCTCCCACGTTGCTAGGATTACAGGCATGGGCCACCACGCCCAGTGGTCTGAAAATCTTAACTGGAAAATTCCAAAACTGAGGAAATCATGTTTTAAACTGCGTGTCGTTCCGAGTGACACTATGGAATCCCTCTTCCTCTCGTTCCACCCTGCCTTCTTTCATCATTGGCACACTGTGCTTTCTGCCCCCAGGTTGCTCAGGTGCCATCTTGGCCTTCTGCAGTGCTTGTATGTAGGGTTTGGTACTGATGTTGGTTTCAAGCATTCACTGGGGCTCTTGGAAGGCACCTCGTGAAGATAAGGGGAACCGCTGCATTGAGGGAGGCTATGGGCGACGATCAGGTCATGGGCACAGGGTCCTCGTGAATAGCATCCGTGCCTGTATAAAAAAGACCCTGGAGAGCTCCCTGTTCCTTCTGCCATATGAGGACCCTGCAAGAAGTCCATCTATGAACCAGAAGCAGGCCTTACCAGACATCGAATCTGCTAGCCCCTGACCTTGAATTTCCCAGCCCCCAGAAATGTGAGAAATAAACTTCTGTTGTTTATAAGTCACCGAGTCTGTGGTATACTATCACGGCTGCCTGTGCAGACTAAGACATTTGATGCATTTGATGTGTCTTATCATGGACATCAAAGTTAGCAAATCATACTTAGCAATACAGTTCAAGGGCTGGACCGTTGGCTCAGTGGTTATAGCACTTGCCCGGCATGCGCGGGGACACAGGTTTGAACCCCTGCACCAGGTACACAAAGAAATATTGGAGTAATGAAAGCCATATGAAAAACTTAATAAAGTTGATTCTCTCTCTCTCTCTCTCTCTTTCACTGTCCTTCTCTCTTTAAAAAAATAAAAAGTATTGTCAAAAAATAAAAATAAAAGAAGAAATACAGTTCAAGACTTTGGCACCATTAGAAAAGGTAAATTCCTTCTGTTTTTTATTTATTTATTAAAGAGAGAGGGACAATGAGAGAGAGAGAGAGAGAGAGAATCAACTTTATTTTGTTTTTCTTGTGACCTCCATTGCTCCAATACATTGTTGTGTACATGGAGCTGGGGTTCAAACTCACGTACTTCTGCATATCAGGCAAGCAAGGTAACCACTGAGTCACTGCTCCAGCCCCTCCTTCTGTTTTAATAGAATGGAAAGTAGGCACATGGTTTATGGATACGTATAAAACACAAGAACACTGAGGAATGAAATGATCCTAGCGGGGCCAAACATAAGGTGTCCTTGAGAAAACATCCCTTGCCATCCTGGCTAGACCAAATGGCCCCTCCTGGGCCTGTGTCGGGTTTGTTCTCAGCATGTTCCACGTTATACTGATATTATTGATTTATGTGCTTGTTTCCCTGGGTAGAATGTAAAATCCAGGTCAGAGGATGTGTCAGATGCATATCCAATTTCCAGGACCTAGCAACATTGCCTGATCCTTGGTGGGGACCCCATGAAGAAAGGAGAATTCAAGTGAGGGATGCTGACAGAGGTCAATTAGGGAAGGTCCCTGACTTCTTTTGAATCCTTAACCTACCTTATTATTGTTCTAGAATTAGAAGCATTTACATAAGAAAGGAATTTCCATCTGTTATGTTTATGTTTTTCTTTTGGGTCTTTGATGGGGATGTGTTTCTAAAGTAGGAAACCTAAGAAACTTTAGGTATTCTAAAGTCTGTTAAGTATAAAAATGCAGGCAAAAGATTGACTATTTCTTTTCTTGAGAGAGAAAGAGAGAATCAATTTTATTTAGTTTTTTATGTGGCCCTTGTTGTTCACATACTTCATTGTGTACGTGGGCCTGGGGTTCAAATCTGGATCCTCGTGCATGCTAAGCAAGCACCACAAAGGCTAAGTCACCACTCCAGCCTTGACTCTATTTCTTTTACATTCCCACTGGGGCATTTACATAATAAGTAAAATGGGCCCCTGAACTTTGCACAGAAAAATAATTTAGAGTCCATTGGTCTATAATTATTTATTGAGGGCCTACTATGTGTTACTTTAAGTCCTAGAGACACTGCAATAAGATAAAGCCTCTGGTCTTAATGAACTTACATTCCAGGACAAAAAAAAAAAAAAAAAAAAAAA
>PVKS010007097.1:0-74726 GCA_004027875.1 Aplodontia rufa | reverse complement strand
GGGGGAGGGTGTATGAAGAACTCATAGGAGTCTGGAGATTGGGAAGATGGGGGAACCATCCCAGAAGCCGATGTCATTCCTCCACGAACTACCCATTTAACGCATGAGTTCTTCTGGGGGAAACTGCAATAGGTAAAATCCAAGGTGGTCATCCATGATCTGGCTTTTCCCCTGGGTAACAAAGTTTATATCCATTGATTGCTAATGTTTTGATGATGTTTCCCCCTCAACTGTATTTCTATATTCTTCTAATAAAAAAAAAAGATTTCTCAGTAAAAGCTACTAAGTGCTCATTTTTAATTTATTAATATCCAATGTTCGTGACAACTTTAGGATTGTCAGTCTTAAGACTGTCAAAGGTATTCTCAGGACTGACAATCTTAGTATTGACCAAAGTCAAACCATAACTTTCTTACAAGATGACTCATAAATGAATCTTGGAAAATATGATATATGTTGATTATTCACTTTGAAGTACTAAATAATGGAAAAATGGACACGATCTTTTTTTTTGTAGTTTATATTCCACCAAAAGTACTTTTTCAGCCCAGCAATGAGTTGTACATTAAAGTCTGAGAATTAACTATAAATGCACTACATGAGTTTCCTGGAAGCTGATTCTCTGATCTTCAGCACTTCATCCTGTGGCATCATTAGGTCATAGGATTACCCATACCATGGCAGGAGAACCATGAACATATACAGGTTATTGAATTTTCTTGTCTACAACTCATAATCATTCATGAATAAATTCATTATGAATTTTTATTGCAAAATAAATAAATAAATAAATAAATAAAAGCAGTTGTACATGGGGCTGGAGTGGTGGCTCGGTGGTTACGGTGCTTGCCTGGCATTCGTGTGTACATGGGTTCAAACCCCAGCACCCACTTACATAAATAAGTGTCAGAGCAACGAAAGCCACGTGAAAAACTCAATAAAAATTGATTCTCTCTGCCTCTCTCTCTCTCTCTCTCATTGTCCTCTCTCTGCCAAAAAAAATGCAGTTATACAAATGGACTGAGGCAGATTGGGATCTGGTTTGAAAGTTACTACAGGTACGGAGAATAATTACCTTCATCTTCTAGTACCACTGAGGATAGAATACAGAGGAGTCAGGTTGATATTTTAAAAAGCAGAAAACTGCTAAGCATCCATCTAGATGGTAGTCATAGAAAATTGTAGGGAAAAAACAATGCCTAAAGAGTTTCATCAACAGATGAACAAGAAGCAAATGATCCCACTGTAATACAAAATGAAGTACTGAGACACATCAGTCATGCTCCATGTGAATGAACCTGGACAACAGACTAAGTCAAAGAAGTCAGTCATAAGAAGCATATATCAAACCCTGGTAAGGTGTAGTGACATACAACCTAAGGCATTCGTAGAGATGCATTGTGAAGGAGGAGGGTTGGGGGAGGGATAAGGGTTGGTAATTAAGGGAGTGCTCTAGGGAGTAAATCTAATTTTCAGAATATAAATATATTAGATTGCTTTGTTGGAAGCATGTTTGATTGTTCAACAAATAAATTTCTTTAAAAAAAGAGAAAGAAAGGAATAGAGTGAGAGAGAGAGAGAGAGAGAGAGAAGCATATATTGTATGGCTCCATTTATATGAAATGTCCAGAATAGCAGAAGCTACAGTGTGTGTTGTGTGTGTGCGTATATATATATATGTATATATATATATATATATATATATATACATATATATATATATGTGTGTGTGTGTGTGTGTATAGATATAGATATAGATATATTCCACAAAATACCCCAAGGGTGGGAGGGATGGAAAGATTGGGGCTGATTGCTAAGAGGTATGGAATTTCTTTCTGGGATTAGGAAAACGTTTTAAATTTGGCTGTGGTGATGGAGAATTTTGTAAATATACTAAAAGATACTGAACTGAATGGTTTAAATGGGTAAATCACATGATGGGAAATAACATGGTTGTAAAAATGTGGATTTAGAATAGGTACATAGAAACTGCTCAATTATAAGATTAGCCACTAATTCCTTTGATAGTCACATACGTCTATTATGAGAATTTTTAAGAATCAGGGATTCTTTGGTCTCTCACACCTCCTCCATTAACTTCTGTCCTATTCTTTTTTGGACAATTACAGCTAGACTCTGCACCAGCTGTGACCTCATTTCTTTTTTTAAATTAGTGTCCATCCCATCCCTTCGCATCTTCTATGAGAAAGAACACCACATCATCTTCAAGTCGGGCACTCAGCGATATAAATGCTTACTGTGGGCAGATTTAATCCATCTAATAATATTAATTCCTTAACTAAAACTCTAGTTTATACCTTGTTGATAACTGATCTAACTTCTTTCCTGAACTCTCAGCTATCAAACTATACCTGCACAGAGAACAGTCACTATTATTTTGAAAAAAATTTCTCCCTTGCTAAGAAATTCGAACTAATTCCTCTGGAGTCAAATTGAAATTGTTAACAGTGAGTGTTCAGTCTTCCCAAAAACCAAGATCTCCTCTAACTGAATCTGAATCGGAATTTTTGTCATGCTCTTCCTCAAATATTATGGTTTAGATCTGGGGTTCTGAGACCGATAGAATTCAAGGCTTTGTAAACTTGGAAAAAAGAAAAGAAAATCTATTCTTACTAAAATTGAAATGCAGCATTTCCATAGAAAGAAATAATATTAGTTTAACAGAACTTGTGATGTTGTAACCAACAGAAATTATATTTTCTTACTATATTACAATTGATCACAACTTTAAATATATTTTATGCCCCTCACTCCTTCAAGCTCATAACAGTTAGTCTAACTTATTTCTTAATAATGTCTTAACTAAAATAAACATCTATTCATCACAGATTTTCTTTTTTATTATTTTCATTGCTAGCTTCAATAGAATTAGTTTCCTTGGTAATCTAACATGCTGAATCTAACATTGAAAAATATTCTGGCTGGGGATATGGCTGTGTTAGATCTGAGGCCTTGAGTTTGATTCTCAGCACCATCAAAAAAAAAAAAAAAAAGAAAGAAAGAAAGAAAGAAAAGAAAAAGAAAGAGAAACATAAGACAAAAAGAAAAAATATTTTTATATGAGGACCACAGTTATAAGACTTTCAAAGGCCTCAAGGCATCCATGATATAAAAGAGACTAAGAATTCCTGACAAGCTGAATAAACTTCTAATATTCTACAAAAAGCAAAGAACTTTTCTTTATCATTGAATTTGCTGTTCTCTTAGACTTCTTTGGTGGTTTGTCACAATAAAAAACAACCATTAAAAAGAAAAGAAAAGGAAAAAAAAAACAAAGACAAGCTCTCCCTCCTCTCCACTAATCCAAGTGCCTGCCTTCTTTCTATACACTATTGCCAACTCTACTTTCTAAAGTCATTCTCAGATCAGTCCCAGAGATTCAGCCTTCTAACATACCAATAAAAACCTTTCCACTAAGTTTAAAGGTTTGTATAGCTAGCTGGTCATGGTGATGCATGTCTGTAATCCCAACAGTTCAGGAGGCTGAGGCAGGAGGATCTCAGGTTTGAACCCAGCCTCAGCAACTTAGTGAGACCCTAAGCAACTTAGTGAGACCCCATCTCAAAACAAAAAATAAAAGGGCTGGAGATTTGACTACATGATTAAGTGCCCTTGGGTTCAATTTCTGCTATTTGTTAGCTCATGTTGTTTTTGGATTTTCCATATACATATTCCCTTGTGTTTGCTTCTTTTTATTGAACTAAACTTTATTTGGAATAATACTTCATGATTTTTCCTCATAGAATCTTACTATAGTATTAATAAATATGACTGATGGCCCAAAATTTGTCCAAGAAAGTAGATTTAGAAAAATCCCAGTCATTGTAGTTAGTGGACATGTTTGATAGACATCTGGCTTCATGGATTCCATTATTACCTGCCAATCCACTTGAACTGGCTCCCTTGGCCATATGGTTTGCCTATCACCTTAGAGAGTTATTTTATTAATATGTCTTTTGTCAAAAGAGGGATGAGGGAGCATTTTGCTGTATGAGCACAAATATAATAACACAAAAATGGAAACAAACTAGATATACTGCTTATAAAAATTAGAACATAAATCAGATTCAATTTAAGAGGAAAGGATAAAATACAAACATTATCTAGTATGCTGAAAAACGTTTGTCTCAATACATTAATTTGAATCTCCATTCCATTCTCTTACTAAAAATTGCTTATTAAAATGAAATGCAATAGGTTTAAAACATTTAAAATGTGAATACCTAGAGCCTTGAAAATCAATGAATTAAGGAGCTAATTTCTTTAGAAAAATATTATTACTAATGACTTAATACTATCCATGACTAATTTTCTCCTAATTTATTATTTATTTATTATTATTAGGATTTAATATATCCTAAATCAATTATCTTTTGAATTTTATACCTCTAAGTAGTACTAGCCCATATTTCTATTATTTTTTCCAGATATTTATTCACCCACTAACTTACATCAATAATAGATAAGTTTTTTATCTGAGAATCTGGTTCTTTTTCCTCTTGTAAACATTTTCCTACTACGTCCATTCCCAGAAGTAATTACAAAGAAAGGAATTTTGACCCACTGCCTCAAGACAGGGTAATGATCATCAAGAGATCCAAAGTAGATAATACTAGATTTTAAGTTGCAAAGATTATAAAATAGATGTTACACTGAAGCTAAGCTTCCATTCAATAAATGGTTTTGACATAGAAATTAGCATTTAAAATTATACCCAAATAATATTAAAAAAAAAAAACCTCTGGCATCTGATATACTAGAAGTAAGAAAATAAATACAATATAGAAGGCTGTTAGTGTAATATGGTTTTAAATTATTCTTAATTTCTATATTCTTAATTTTCTATATTACTGCAGTTTCACGAGAAAAAAATAACTATTCATGCACACTAGTCCTAGGCCTTTATTTCTAATGTTCTCCTAACAGATTTTGAAGTCTCTTCAGGAAAAGTATGATCATGAGAGATGGCATGGGGCCAGTTGACATCTCCAGAATTATAGAGTAAGAATAAAAATAACGCTGTTCACTTGAGACCACGACAAAAGACCTTCCAGAACTTCTTACTATTTCCCACAAATTTTTTTCCATTACAAAGCACAGCAAAATCACAAGAGTTTTCCTGTGCTAACACATCCTGCAAAAATGAGAAAGCAGGAGAGGCTTAGAACTATTTAATCCTGTTTTGGACAGTAAGCAAGTTTGACCACAACTAAAATCCAATAGCTAAAATGGACAGGGTTTTGGTTAGTGGAAAGCTAAAACAAGTTCTGGGAAATATTGTACCAAAAGAAATAATAATATCATCACTTACTAAGTTAAGCAGTTTGGGAATGCATTAATAAAGATTTGATTTTCTTTTTAAAAATGTTATTTTAGAGTTTATTTGGGCTCGTGTGTATTTTAATGAATCTGTTTCACTTGTATGACAATAATGCTAAAACACAATATATTTTCATGAATTCCTTACCACTATATGTTCTGTGTCAAATATATTCAAGCAGGAGGGTAAAACAACGTGTTTCTATAGCAGTAACCACATAACACTAACTGTTACAACTAAGGTGTTCAGGAAATCTGACAATTAAAATTTAGGTAAGACAAATCTTTGGCAAGTTCCATGGAAGCCTGTTCAAATCTCCCTAAGACTTCTATTTTCTTTTTTAAAAAAGTCACTGATATGTATCAAAGACATGTATTTAGTACACTAAAAAGATAACTGTATAGAGACAAATATGTTTTTTCTTGTTATTTGTTTTCTGTTGAGAAAATATTACAGAGTGACACTCAATAAATCTATTTGATAAATGAATAAGATCAACTTTCTAGCTCTCCAGGTAGAAAATACATTTACAATCCTAAGAAAGAATTTGGTTGAATTTCAAAGGAAAATAAAACCCATCATGTTGGTATCATGAGAGTATCAAAGAGAATTACAAGGACAGATGAAAAACTTCCATAGAAGATCCACAATTATGGTAAAACACCGATATGTTTACAGGCACAGACCATAGTAAAGCAAAGATTCTCATCTGATAGGGAAACATTACCATCAACATAATGAAAAATTCCATGCTTTTGAAAGGCAGGAAACATTGTTTTCAGTCCTGTTCTGTGTCCAGTATAAATATATGATACCCTCAAAGATATCAGATCCACGGTTGAACAATGACTACCTATACAATTAATGAGCAGCCATTTATAATTTTAAGTTTTATGGTCATGTGCTACAAAATAACGATGACTAAAATATTCTAAGTAGATATATTATGGCCTTTTGAAATTCAGCCAGCCATGCTGCTGTCAAGTCTTCCAAAGTGATTATAGCAAGGAACGTAGTTATGACTGCATGAAGAGAATTAGAGAAAAATTAAAGCCCCATACATTTTATCTATCTATGGAAGGGAGTGGTATATGCTGGACAGAATATGAACAATATAGAAGTTGTAGGTGAAGAATGGATAAAAGAAAAAAATGGAAATGGTGATGGAGTGTATTGTGGAAAAGAAGAATTATAATGAAGGTAACAGGATATAATATAATAAAGAGAAATTTGGTAATTTAAGTCATCAAACATAACAGCTTAGTATTTCTGATTACCTGTAGTTTTGTGGTGGGCACAAGGAGAACTCTTTCTAAAATTGCTGAAAGTGGTCAGAACTCAACCTACAGGGATGCTGAATCATGCTATTTCTTCATGGAACTCTTTATGTGCAGAGTCCGAAGGGTTTAGTGGAATTGGTCAATTTGGAAAGTTTGCAGGAGTGGGCTTGGACTGGAAGTGGTATCTCTATCAGGTCCATAATCACTGATTTGCTCTCTGAATCCTAAAGGTGCTTACTCATTTGACTTCAAAACCTGACCTGAACTAATATAAGGTATTTATAATCTTTACATACTTACCTGAATAACTTATGGATTTTGCTATAGAAAGGTAAATGTGTTCAGTTACAAGTGATGTTCAGACTCAACAGGAATGTTGTATAACATGCAGTATATACACTACATTACCATTATAAAAATCTGCAAAATCATGTATGCTGAAACTTGTGACCCCAAGGCTTCTGGAAAAAGTCTTTCAAATGCATACTACTGGATGACCCTCCTCCTTTTACAGTGCATGGATCCTTTAGTGATGATCACCCAGGTAAATTTTTGCGTTTCAAAGGAAAAACTGTGCAGGGAGCATGGAGTTTAGTCAAGCTCAAACATTGTTTGGTTTGGGTATGTGGTGTCCCAAAAAAATCATTCTTGAGATGATGCAAGAATGTTTGGAGGCAAAATGGTTAGGTTATGAGAGGTGCAACTTAAATGATGGCTTCATTCACTGAAATGGATAGACTGGGTGGTAACTGTAGGCAGGTAGGGTATAGCTGAAGGATGTAGGTCGCTGGACATGCTTTTAGGGATTACATTTTGTTCTTGGTGAGTGGAGCTCTGTTTCCTGATTACTATGCTTTGAGCTCACTTCCTCTGTCACACTCTTCTGCCATGTTCTGCCTCACTTTGGGCCCAGAGCAGTAGAGTCAACCATTTATGGACAGAGACCAAACTGTGAGTCCCACATAAACTAACTTTCCCTTCTCTACTTTTCTTGTCAGGTCGTTTGGTCACAACAACAGCAACAACAACAATTTACTAGAATAGAAACTGGTAGCAAAAGTGAGGTTATTGCTGTGATTAACTTGACCATATGGTTCAAAAGATTTTGGAGGTTTTTGGAATTTGTGAGAATAATTTCAAAAACTTTAGAATTCTAAACTGGAAAAGTTTTAAATCGTTGTAAGCAGAGCTTGGTGGGCAATTCTGGTAGATGATCAAAAGACCAGAATGCTGACAGGATATGGACAGTGAAGACTGAGCTCATGAGGTTTCAGAGGAGGAGGAGGAAGAGAAGGAGAAGAAGCAGGACTCCATCAGAAATTATAGTAGATGCCATTCATGTTACATTCTGGCAAAGAAGTTCTCTACATTTTGCCCATGTCTGGAGACTTACAGTAAGTCTGAATTTAAATGTAAAGCACTAATCTGGCAGGAGAAATTTCAAGGCAGCATAGCATTCAGGATGTGGTATGGATATTGTTGGAGGCTTTTTAGCCAAGTTTACTGTGATACTTGCCACAAAGCAGAGCAAAAAGATTTTTAAAAAAACTTGCAGGTAAACTAGGGCTAAATAATTTGTGGTTGTTAAAGAGACTGCAGCCACTAAAAGAAGGTTAAGCACTTTATTCAGAGAAAATGGGAAAGATGGCTTGAGGGCATCTCAGGAATTGGCAAGATCACAGGCATCTCAGGCTGAAGGATGTATAAGTAAAAACTCCTTTGAGAAGAGACCAGTGAGGCACCATTCTTATGCAAGGAAGTTGTTTCACCATTCTCAGTCACCCAGGCACTCAGAGGTTGCTGCAGCCCAGCTTGCAGGAGGCTTATCTAATGCTCAGGATGGTCACAGACCTTGGTATCAACAACATGGCACTAATTCTGAAGTTAAGGGTTCATGGAGGCCAGGTAAAGTGTAGCAGGGTCAGAGTCTCCATGGGTATCCCTTAAAGGGTGATGTATAAAAATGTGAGAAGGAAGCCAAAGTTGCAGTGGAGACCCCCAAGAATAAGAAATGCCAGTAAATATTTGACATTTTCAGAGGAAAAATGCAGGAATCTTTCAGAAATAAGGCAAGAAAAAAGTCATGAGGGCTGCAACCATCAAGGCTATAGATATGGAGGTACACAAACCCTTTGGAGAGAACATCATGATGCCATATGCCCCAGATGATGGATGTGGACAGAACTTAACTTTCCAAGGTGATTTTGAGTTGTGCTTTGATTGCATTCCTTCTTTTCATGCCCCATATTTCTTCCTTGTGGAATAGAAATGTTTACTCTGAGCCTTTATGTATTAGATATATACAACTTGATTTTTATTGTTATAGGAGCTCAAGCTGAGATTTTGCCTTGAGTATCAGAGGAGATTTTACACCTGGACTATTGGATAATGCTGGGACTGTTAAGACTATGACTTAAATGTATTTTGCATTGTGAGACAGGCAGAAACTGTTGGGAGATAGGGTGGAATGTTACGGTTTAGGTATGTGGTATCACCCAAAATCTCATTGTGAGGCAATGCAAGAAAGTTTACAGCTGAAATCGTTGGGTTATGAGAGTCTTAACCTAATCAATGCATTAATCTATAGATACAGAATAGCTGAGTGGTAACTATAGGCAGGTAGTGTGTGACTGGGAGAAGTAGGTCACTGGTGGTGTGCCTCTGGAGTTTGTATTTTGTCCCTGAAAAGCAGAGCTCTCTCTCCTTCTTGATCGCCATGCCCTGAGCTGCTTTCCTCCTCCACATCCTTCTCTCATGATGTTCTGCTTCACCTCGGGTCCAGAGCGATGGAGTTAGTCATCTATGAACTGAGACCTCTGAATGCATGAATACAAAATGAACTTTTCCTCCTACAAAATTGTACTTTTCAGATCTTTTGATCATATAGGCAAAAAAAACTCACTAAAACATACATAAAAAGATATTTCTCTTCATCTTGTATTTAATCAAGAGATTGTAAAGATGGACCTAAGGACATGCCCATGGCAAGGGGATATAGTTCTTCCCAAAATATAATAGCCAAATAGAGATAATCTGTCAGAACAAGACTGCGTAAAAAAAAACTGATGAAAATAAGAAATAATGGGTGAGGACAGGTTTTCTCCTTTGATTTAAAATTCAAGATGGGGGCTGGAAAGGTAGCTCAGCAATAGACCACTTCCTTTATGTGCACAAGGACCCAGGTTCAATCCCCAGCACCGCATATACAATTAAGTGAAGGAAAAATAAAAACCAGATAAAAATATAAAATTAAGTCTTTTCTCTCTCTTTAAAAAAAATCAAGATAACAAAGTTCCTTTACATATTTTGGTTCATGAGAAAAAGTGAACTTCGTATTCTTAAATCTTATAACAATTTGTAGCAGACATAAAGGGCTGTGTAGAAACCAATATCTTTTTGTAATTAAAAATTATGTACTTATTAGAAAGGTTTGGGATGGATTACAGTAAAAATCAATGTTATAGAGATAGCCAAGACCTAAGCAATAAGAGGAAGAACTAGATCCTAGACGAGGAAAGCCAGAATAATTGAACTATAAGCTTCATTCTGAGCTTCCCAGCAATCGTAGAAATTAAGCAAATTGGTTACTCTCATTATGCTTCTACATGTAGGCAGAATACCTCTGGTAAAAAAGAAAATTCTAGCTTTGATTGATAAGAAAATTTGAGAATGAGCATCATTACACAGGAGACAGATGAGTGGGACAATAGACTTAGCCATGCAGAATTATTCATCAAATAAATATTCTGTCATTACTGCATATCCACCTTTGTTGAACTACTTAAATGAGAAAAAGTTGCAGAACACCACAAAGTTGGAAGGAAATTCAGGACATTTGAATCAACTGACATTCACCAAAGGATTCCACTTTCTAGAGGGTGCACTTCTTTCAGATATTTATCTCCCATTTCAAGTGTCAGGCACAAAAATGACAAACATTAGCTGATTGAATTTTTGAGCATAATTAAGAGATTATTGTGAAGCTATATCTTTGGAGAAAAGAACAATTTTAAAGTGAGTATTTCAATGTTGAAGATTTATGTGACTATTTGTAATTTTCTTATGCAGTCAGTACAGTGATAGTGTATTGAGGACAGTGGAGAATTATGTGTCCAGTCACACAAGGCATTTTAAGACCTATGAGTCTTCTCCAAACATAATGCTATAAAATGTCCTTTTGCTAAAAATACTAGAATCAAGTAATTATCTACTTTTGAATTTTAATGAATAGGCCATCTGTTCTTTCAAATTAAAAAAATGAAATTTTTCTACAAATTAACTACTTGATGAGATGTCCCTTGTGACAAAGTGTGCTTCATTGTTTTTTTGTTATATTTAACCTAAAGGTGACATGGAGCTTATTATACCACGTTTAGGAAACTACAACATGGAAAAATGTTTTTCTTGGTCATGTAATATAATATCTACTCTTTTGACAGGCTCTATTTATAATTATCAAAAGCTAAATTTTAACATAATTTCCACCGTATGAGAATGAATCACTAGGAAGAAAAAAGTGTCTATTTTCATCTATGATGATTATGATAGATTTAATTCTAAACATACTGTTTGATGGGTTATCACTCTAATTTTTTTTCCTTCACCTTATTGTCTATTCCAAGAACACTTTGTTTTGTGTTGTGCTCTCCTGTGTGAGAGCTAGTTGACATATAGGGCAATGCAACTGTAAATTAAAAACAAAAAATGTCCTCAGTTGTACCAGCCACATATCAAGTGCCTAACATACCATGTGCCTGGTCTCTACCACACTGAAGCCATACTTTAAGGAAGTTCTGCTGGAAATCACTGTAACCTCCTTACTGTGTGGTTTGGGTGTTGTTTGCTCCTGCAGTGTTTCATGTTTTAGACTTGGCCCTGAGCGTGATAGTGGGCCTTTAAGAGGTGTAGCTTAGTGGGAGTTTCTTAGGTCCCTGTGGGGGGGGGGGGGAGTGCTCTCAGAAGGCACTGTGGGACCCCAGCCTCACCAGCTTCCTGTTTCTAGATGTGATTTACCCTTCACACTTGCTGGGTTAGCTAACTTCAGTACCATCCCCTTTAGCCTCTGAAACAGTGAGCAATATAAACCTCTTTTCTTCATATAAAGTTAGCCTGCCTCGGGTATTTCACTGTAGTAACACAAAATGGACTAAAATACTTGAATGTCATTCCTCAAAAATCATTCCTTCTTTCAACAAGAAAGACTAATTTTTCACTTAGGTCCTCAATTGTTTAGTTTTCTAAATGATTTCCAAGATTTCCTTAGTGAGTGCTTCAGTATATTGGACCTTTTTCTGATTATATATTTATCTGTGATCTCTTCCATTTTTAAAAGTTCTTTACAGGGGAAAACGGCAAACAATGCATTGTTTCATGAAATAGAAACACAATTGGTGATAATTTATAAATAATGCATGATAGCAGCATGACTCTGGCAGAATATATACTTCATGTGTACCAGCAGTTGAAGTTTTCCAACAAAGGAAAAATTAAAAAGACTATTACAATCTGAAATTATATCTAAATCATCAAAATAATACGCCTGATATTACGACAACAGAAAGTATTCAAACTGCAGCCTTTTAGAAATAAGCTTACTTGGTCTTCTCTTATTTCCTAAGCAAGTTCTCTGCATATTGTGATCTAACGGAACAAGCCTGAAACACCTCATTGGAGCTTCCTTGGTAGCAACTTTAAAGGTGTATGACCCTGTCATATCGGCTTTAATCTAGAAGGCCAACTTGTATAGCAACACTTCATCCAGTTCTTCAAGTTCTGAATCTGCCTTTCACCCAGGCCACCATTCTATTCTGCATTCCCCCAAGGCCAACACCCAAACACCCCACGCAGTCAAAGGCAAAACAATGAGGCTCACTTCTTTGTTGACTTCTTTCCAGAATGCTCCTTGAAAACACCTTCCTCATTTGTCAGTCCTTACCAAACTTTAGGTCCTTTCTTTGTACTGATATCTTTATCTGACACAACGTACAACTGGTGTGCTAATGATGAGACAGTTTTAGGAGAGATGGTGAAATGGCTAGGTAGTCAGGACAAAGGCCCCATCTAAGGTAGAGAGTGATTGACAGGGCTTGCTCAGGGCCTTCATATGCAAATGACCATGAGGCTCACCTGTGGAGCAACTCCTTTGTCCCTGAGGTGGGAAAACTAAGTAGTGGGGGTGGACACAGATGGGAACTTGGAAAGAATTGCTACCTGTCTTGCGTAGATTTTAACCAATGATGTAGATGGATTTCTCAATGCCTGCTTTGCATGAAGGTTAATTATGCTCATACCCCAAATCAATACAACCCCTGGCCTGATGTCCATTAGAGGGTGTCCTGCTTCCAGTTGCCCCTGCACCTTGCTGAGTCTCTGCTCTCCTTCCTTAAATAAATCCTACTCCTTTTACTCCTCCTTTCGTGGTTGTCCATGGATTTTATTCTTCAAATTCGTGAGACAAGAACCCAGAAGACTGGCGCTGAATTCCCGGGGTGAATTTCCACCACACCAAGAGCTGCAACACCCAGCTTTCAGCAGGGAGCTGCTGACATTATTTTGACCTCAGAAACCTGCAGCCAGCCCAAATTCTCAGTTTTAGCTGGGAATCACTGCAAACACTAGAAGCGGGCTACTTTGGCTGCTGGAATCTGTAGCAGCCCAGACTCCATTTGCCAGTGGAAGCAGAGAATCTGGCCTCATCTCAAAAACCCCCCGCATCATTCAGTTCTTCAAGTTTTGAATCTGACTTTGACCCAGGCCACCATTCTATTCTGCATTCCCCCAAAGCCAACACCCAAACACCCACAACAGTCAAAGGCAAAACAGTGAGGTCCGCTTCTTTGTTGACTTCTTTCCAGAATGCTCCTTGAAAAAACCCTCATCATTTGTCAGGCCTTACCAAACTTCAGGTCCTTACTTTGTACTAGATATCTTTAGCTGACACAATGTACAGCTGGTGTGCTAATGAGACTCTCCTCTGTTTCACTGCCATTTAATTCTTCCTATCCTCCTTTTTCTCTTCCTCCTTGAGGTTCTTTATATAAGACAGTATTTTCCCCCCAAAGCCACTTTGCCTTCTGCTAAGGAAAGTCTTTTTCTAGCAGGTAATGAGTGCATTGTCTATTCTCAAATTGGAGTCAGCTCTTTGCAAAAGGTGAAGACAATTTTATTAGTTTATAGGAGATGAACTGCTTTAATAAGATTTCAAAATGCACCGTAGTTACCAAGTGCTCTTCTCTGGGCACACTACATGCAGAAATTTCAGCACAGCTCTCTGTTACCAAGTCCAGGATAAATAGGTCAGGCTTTCTAGGGATGGGGATACTAGCTTTCTTGTTCTTAAAGATCCACACATAATTTACATTTGCTGACAAGTTGGGGCTTGATGATCACAATACAGCATCTTATCAAACAAACTATCCAATAAACAAAACAACAAAGGCCACATTTGGAATAGCAGGAATGGGGATAGAAGGGAAGGCTTTGATTTTTTTTTAAAGAAAAACAAGTTCACTTTTTCTGAAACCATCTGTATTAAAAGATCATGACATAGTCTTGGGATTTATTGGAACTGATACATTTTCCCTGGAGAAAATCATCAATAGGACAGATTTATGTTTTCAGACAATAAAACTTGAGTGTAATTATCAGCAAATACCTTCAGGTAAATGATGTTCTTAAAAAAAATAAGACTTATTTGCAGAAGTTTGAAAAGTTTCTATAAAAGGGCAAGATAGTAAATGTTTTAGGTTTTACAGGTGATATGCTTTCTGTGGGAAATACTGAACTCTGCAATTGTAGTGTGAAAAAAGTTGTAGACAACACATACATGCCTGAGAATGGCTGCTTTTTTTTTTTTTTTTTTTAAAGAGAGAGAGAGAGGGACAGTGAAAGAAATACAGAGAGAAAGAGAATCAGTTGTATTTAGTTTTTCATTTGGTTTTTCACTGTTCCAACACTTAGTTGTGTATGTGGTGCTGGGGTGTAAACTGGGGTCCTTGTGCATGCCAGGCAAGCATTGTAACCACTGAGCTACTGCTCCAGCCCAGAATAGCTGCTTTCTAATAAAACTTTAATCACAAGGCAGAAGGCTGGAATTGGTCTTGGCCACGCAAGTATTAAGGGAATATGAAATGCCATTTTTTAAAAAACTATATGATGGATTACATTTTCTAAAGATACCCAAATAGTATTCCCATCCCTAATGCTCTTTAATAATGTGACCTGACCACTACCCAATATAAAGGTGGTGACTATTTTTCAGCCTACTTTAACCAATAGAGTATGGCAGAGATAATGCTAGCCTGGCAGCTTTTGCTTCCTGCCTATGTATCCAGATAATTCTGCCCTCAGTTGCCTTCTCAATACAATCAAAAGGGTATCTTGTTTTCTTTTTTTTCCTTATTTTTTATTGGTGCATTATAGTTGAATGTAATGATGGGATTTGTTGTCACATATTCATAGACGCATGTAATACAGCTGTAATACAATTTGGTCAAGATCCCCCCAAACACATACCCTTACCTCCCTCCTCCCATTCTCTAGATCCTTGGCCTCTCTTTTTTGGTTCTATATTTTTCTTAAAATATCCAAGTATCATAACATAATTCTTATACCTATGAAGAACATTTCTTATATACAATGTATAATTATATATAGTATATACAGTGAAATACTTATAAATCCTTGGAGTGTACCTTGCTTTAACTCAGTTCCAACATTTCCCCTTCTCCCATCCTCTCACCCCTTTTTATTTTTAGATATAACTGATAGTAGAATTAAACATTTACATTTTTGTAAAGGCATACAGTGTAGCTTATTCAAATATCTTATGCAACTTATTCAAATATCTATCTTGCAACTATATCTCATAAATATTGACATAGTGCATTTTTATTACACTTCACTTTTCACTATTTTTTCATTTTTTTCTTTTTATTAAGGAATTGATTTGTTAAAGAATCTAAAAAGCATATGAAGAAACAATATTATATTCATTTGGTCTTAAATCATAGTTTTCTCCACAATACCCACACCTGTCTCTTGATTCTTCTATATTATGTCCCTATAAGAGATACAAATTTGTGTATATATGTATGTGTATCTATGTACATGTATGTATATATATGTGTGTGTGTATATATGTATATGTATGTGTGTGTGTATATATATATACATATATATATATATTTGTAAATTTTCCAGAATTAAATGATGATATAAATATCATTTGACTTCTCGGGGCGGGGGGCGCTGATGCATAGGCTACATTGGGGATTGTCTCCCTAGATCCCTCCTTATCCACCCTCATTCTACCTCTCCCACTACCCCAACTTTTCCTTCCTCCCTCCCTCACCTACATGTCTATGGTTAAGGGTATCTTGTTTAAGAGACACCTGGACTCAAGTAACCTAGAGTACTTTGACAGATAAGTTGTTTTACACCATCAGGTGGTTTAGTGTGCTAAAATGTAAGTTGAATTTTGTTTAGGGACTAAGGCCATGTTTTCTGCTAATGTATTCTCATTTAGTTGGAAAGAAGTTTATCAGTAAACAAAAACAGATGCTTTTTACACATCCCTTAAAGGAATTTCTTTTTGAATTCATAGATCAGATTTATTTATGTCTAGGTCACTTAGACGTACAATGATATTAAGTAAATCCATTTAAAAACTACCTTAAGATTTTAAGTTCTTCTTCACTCATGTTATTACAGATGAATTCACAGCTGACATTTATATTGTAGCCACATCTTCATCTATTACAAAGGAGGAAGGAGGTGCACTAACTTTTAGTAAGAGTGACTAAAAACTATTGTACATTTGATTTGGAAATAGAATTGCCATCAGAAGTTAGCAAATGCTTAAATGATATAAGTTCTAAGTAGAATTCATTTTTCTTTGAAAAAATAAGAACCAAATTTAAGAAACTCAGAACAAAAATATATAATGTTTCCAAACGGACCGAAGTATAACAAATGAGAGGATGTTTCAAAAACTGAAGCTTCCACACAGAGTTTGATCTTAGAATGATGCTCCAACTGCATGGCTGATTGGCTGACACTGTATTCACTCACAGTCAACAGTAATCAAGGGTACTTTAGTGAACAAATGTGCAGAACTTCTGCTGGCAAAATAATAAAAATAAATCCCTCTAAGTTTTAACTATAAATTACTCTTGACAACTTCAACTTGGAAGATTATTAAAGTTAGAGAACTAAATTCTAAGGTGCTTTTATGAATTCAGTAAAGAGATAGAGGTCAAAATCTGAAAGAAACAGCCTAGAGGCAAGAATCAGGATTTGGAATACCTAAAGCTAAAATAAGCGTGGGAGAAAATTATAAATCTTGGCTCAAGAGGGATGAGACTAGGAACATGATTCAAGAGAGCAATTCCCTTAGAGTCATGAAATATTAGAGTCAAGGCCACAATTTTACAAATGAGGAAAATCAGGTTCCAGAAGTTCAATAATTGAGTAAAAAAAAAAAAAATTCTGCTAGATATGAACCAGAACTTAGCTCTTCTTTCTTTCTTTTTTTATATTAAGAAATTTATTTGTTGAACAATCAAACATGATTCTAATGAAAACTATTATATATATATATATATATATATATATGTTCTGAATATTAGATTTACCCTCCAAGACCCTCCTCAATTATCCACCCTTATCCCTCCCCCTCCCTCCTTCCCAAAACATCTCTACAAATACCTTCGGTTCTTTCTTAACTTCTATTGGGGTTCTTGGCCCTCCAGTGATGGTCTTTTGAAAGAATAGAGACTGGTGCATGGTAGGGAAGAGTAATTCCTAGCCACCTGTCCACTAAAGACTAGGCACCTTATCACCAGAACAGCTAATGTGGGATGAGAATCCAAGTACTCTTGGCTTGATACTGGGGGCAGAATGTCAAAAGAGTTTTGAAATAACTGTTAAAAATACTGAAGCTAACAATAAAGATATGAAAGATAAAGGAAGTTGAAAAATTCAAGTCTTATCCCCCTGAGAAATGCGATAAGGGACCTCTTATGTAATGAGGCACCCCCCCCCCCCCCGCCGCCTCTTAAGAGACCCCCTTCCCTTGGGAAACTACATTTCAGGTTTCTGTTGTTGAACATCTGAGGGGGGGGGGGAACTTTGTCTCCTGCCAGACCTCTTGGATCCGTTGGAACACAGAGATTTATAAGCACCTATAGAGACTCTTTAACATTTTTTCCATTTCTTTTCTCTTTCTTGGGAAGCTGTTTACATTGAAGATGCTTTCATTCTTTGAGGATGACACTTTTTTAATTTCCCTTTGTAATCAATAGGTATTGAAAGCTAAATGTGTGATGTAACCTCCTAAAGAGTATAAATTCCTAAAAGTCACATTTCATAGGATCCAGAGAGTGGCAGAAATTAAACACTCTGGATCATGTTACAACATTAATTAAAAAACTTGCTTCTTGAAAATTAAAAAAAAAATTCAAGTCTTAGATGAGCCATCAATAATATTCACTCATTTAATGTTTTCTTTTCTCATTCATAAATTAACAATACACCAATTAAAGCAAGATCAAAACTGACCAAAAATTAAGATGGTCTACATCAGAATGAAAAATTGGAAAAAAAAAAAAAAGATAGAATGAAAAATTGGTTTGTAGGATTCAGGGGTTGGTTTCTTTTTCTTAAGAAAATGGCCACTATGATCACCACCCAATTTCAGAACAGGACAGAAAACCAAAATGGCATCTACAGAAACACAAAGGAGCTAGGGACTCAAGGATAAAGTCACAAATAATTATTTATTGCAAGAACTAATGTTGCTTTTGATTTACTCCATGTTTATCTCTTTAAAAATAGAGAATTTTAATATTTCAATCATGTTTACTGTACCTATTCTGTTCCTGATTTTAGAGGCTTCTATCCTAACAGTTTTATTTAGAAGTAGAGCCAGAAAAACCATTTATTTGGAATTTTTTTCAATTCTGTGACTATTTAAATTGCTCTCTTATAATTTCTTTATGCACTCTGCCTTTCCCGAAGAAATGTCTTCAGAAAGATATTTTAAGCAAATAAATATAATTGCATCTCACCACAGTAGACGTGTTAGATTGACAAACAAGAAGATTTGAACTTCTGGCTTGGAGCAAGTCCTTGGGCCAAAGTTATGACAGAATTTATAATAATCATAAATTCTAGTTCAATCTTGAACCTATTTTCTGTACCAATATATCATGATTGTATTTGGATAGATTTCCAAATTATTGCAGATGAAATACAGAAAGTAGTTCTCTAAGTTGGACAAAGTGTTAATTTTCATGACCCCAAAAATTTTAACAAAAGCTTTTGCTGAATTTGAACAACTTTTTTTTTTTTTTTGAAAGAGAGAAACAACTTTATTTAGTTTTTCCCATGGCCTTCATTGCTCCAACACTTAGTTGTGTACATGGTGCTGGGGTTTGAACCCGGGTCTTTGTGCTTGCCAGGCAAGCGCCAAAACCGCTAAGCCACTGCTTCAGCCCTGAAGAACTTTTTTAAGGACATCCTACCATTGCTTTATACATAACATTGTGCTTTGTGTTGAAGTAGATCTGATTTTACACCCACTCATGCAATTTCTTGCCATTTTCCTCTAACACCCCTACTCTTAATATTACTCAAAATGGAATCATGGTATTTAATTTTAATTGTTTCATATAAAAAATCCTTCTGAAATGTTAAAAAATTCTCAATATTATTTATACTTTATCCAGAACAATATATGTTTTATACAGAATTTAACTTAAAAAATGTTAAACTATGTGAATATAAAATGCTATTTGAGACAGAATGAAACCTCATACTTGATGTTGGGATTTTATTTTTGTCCTGGTTCACTAAGAAGTGACTGTGTAAGTCTATTAGCTTTCCATGGCTTCAGAATTCATCTGAAAAAAATGATCCTGGATAGTTTGAAGTTCAACTCTATAATTACATGATTCTTAAATATTTACTTTGAAAAGGCTTGTGGGAGTTAAATCTAATTTTCAGTATTTTTAAAGGAACAAAGAATTCTTCCAAGAAAAGCTTTTTCTGTTAAAATGTATCAGACTATGAGAGCTAGCATTTTGTTGAACTTAGAATTATTTTCCATTGTTTGATCTGAGTCCCTTAATGTGCTGCTCCCACAGAAAACTATGAGCAGTTCAGTTCAGAATGGCTCCTGGGTTCTTCATGCTCCAGACTGGTGATTTCACAACATCCCACCCTTGGGAGTCTCAGAGAAGCTGCTAGTGGATATTTATAGTTGTGAGGCTCAAATTATAGACTGTGCTTTGTTGAAAAGGATTTGCATCTCTAAAACAGTAGTCATGTTTCTGTTCTTCTTGACTGTACTTAGACAGTGTCTTGGTCTGTTTCCTATTGCTATTACAGAATATCTGAGATGGGGTAAGAGAAAGAGGTATATTTTGACTTATGGTTCTCAAAATCCAAAAGCATGGTGCCCATATTTGGCTTGCATTCTAAGGGCTTTGTGCCATTTCAACTCCTGGTGGAAAGTAGAAGAGAGAAGGAGACAGAAAGGGACCAATGATTTATAACAATCCATTCTCTTGGAAATCAACCTAGTTCTTTGAGAACTACACAAGCTCCTCTTGAAGACTCAATTACCTTTTTAAAAACATTTACAGGTACCTTTATTTTAAAAATTTTTTTATTGGTTCAACATAGTCTTACATAATGAAAGGATTTGTTGGTTCACATTCCTACAGCCATACATAATACCAGTAGCTTAAACCTAATCCTTGCCAAGGATCTCCCTGCCTTCACCCACTTCTCAATCTCATGTCTAGTCTGTAATCTCCCCATATTACAGATATAAATGACTATATACATGTATTTTAATTATTGAAATTGTTAGATTTATAATCCTGAGTATAGTTTGACTTCTCATGAGAGTCAAGTATACTCTACAGTATTTATTACCTCCCTTTTCCTTCCCTCTCCTCCCTCCTTTTGTCCTCCCTACTCTCCTTCATAGCTACAGTTCCCACAGTTTATGTGTTACTTCAAATTTGATGGGTCTATTCATAAAACTTGCATCCTATTTTAGTTTTACTCCAGCTAACACATATGAGAGAAACCATTCAGCCCTTAAGTCTCTAGGTTTGGCTTGTTTCATTTGGCATTTTTTCCATTTCTATCCACTTATCTGTAAAAGCCATGGTATTATTCTAATAGCTAAGTAGAGCTCCATTGTGTGTGTATGTGTGTATGTATATATGTATATATGTCTCACATATTTTTGGATCTGTTCATCCAGTGAGGGGCATCTAGGTTGTTTCCATAGTTTCCCTATTGTAATTTGAGCTGCTACGAACACCAATGTAGCTGCATCACTGTAATATGCTGATTCTAGTTCTTCTGAGAAATTACCCAGGAGTGGGATAACTGGGTTTTATGGTGGTTCCATCCCTAATTTTTGAGGCATCTCCTCACTCCTTTCCAGAGTGGCTGTACCAGTTCGCAGTCCCACCAACAGTGTGTTAGAGTTCCTTTCTTCTCACAACCCTTCCAGAATCTGTTGTGATTCATATTCTTCATCTTTGGCATTCTGATTGGAGTGAAGTGGAATCTCAGGGAAGTTATGATTTGAATTTCTGATTGCTAGTGATATAGAACACTTTCTCATAATCTGCTGTCTTTTGAACATAGCTCAATTACCTTTTAAAGGGCCATAACTTCTTAACACTGTTATAATAGGGACTGAGTCTTCCATACATGTATTTTAGGGCATGAACCATATTAAATCCATATAGAGAGCAGTGACATCTTTGCCTTTTAACCAGAACACCAATCTGAAATCTATAGGGAGAACGGTTTCCAGTTTGGAGCAGAGGGTTGTGGTAAGATACTAATGTCACAAAAGCAAAGTCGGGCATGTTAAAAGAGATGAATTAAGACTATGGTGCATTGTTTTAGTGATGGTAAAAACTAATGGTTAGAATTTACAATGGGATAGATTCTGAGGGAGAAGTACTTTCAAGGTATTTTATTTCATTTTATCAACAAAAAAATTCACAGGATCAGAACAATTTAAATCTGATGAAGAGACTGAAGCACAGTGTAGCCATGGCTACTGGGTGACTGCTTATAAGAGACATGGCTATAAGTGCAGGGACTATGATCCTCACCACTCTGTCCACCAACAGCAAAAATGTGAGGTGCTTTGTAAAAGGAGTAAAATATTCTCAGCGTGGGGCAAGGGTAAGGCTTAGGCCTGGTGGCCAAGGTTAGAGGAGCTGGTAGGTGAAAGATGCAAGGCATGGTGGGAAATATTTCCCATCTTTATTTGGAGATGGCCATAGTCATTTGCCAGCACCCCCAGCTCCAGCTTTGGGCCCAAGCCAGTTCCACTGCTCTGAACTCTTTTTGCAACTCTGTTGTACAATTCAAACAAAGAAGGCAGGCACACTGCCAACAGGTTACCTCAGTGGATGCATGCTCACAAGTCAAAGCTTATGGCCTTGAGTATAGACTCTGAATCTGGCCTTGACAACACACGAACCACAACACAGCCAGTTCTCAGCCTTGGCTCCAAACTAAAAGTCTAACAGAAACCAGCGTAGCCTGCTGGAAGTCTCAGTGAGGGAGCCTAACTATAGCCATTTTTGGACCTGCCCCAACATTCAGCAACTATCCATTTGACTACAAACTGATTTCCTATCTAACTTGTTTCAGAATTCAGATCTGACACTGCCAATTAGATTGGTTTCTCTCTCTCTTTTTTTTTTTTGAAAATCAATTAGTTGTTGGTTCCAGGTGGTTCTTAGTGTGTTTGATTAATCAGATTTGCCCTTTACTGCAATCTGGATATTTCCTTTGAGAAAATCCAGTCCACTATTTAATCTATGAAACTGTTCATTTATACATTTTCCATTTTCAGTTTGACATGTACAATAGATCTGGCAATCAAGATGTAAGCCTTCAGAATTCCAAAATGAAAGGCAGCTTTTGAAGGACATCACCTTGATTGCCAATAGAGTCAATGCAAATCTGTAGACGATGGAAGTAAGTGTTGAAAAACAACCTTGGCCAGGGGATCAAGGCTGGTGTCAGGGACATATCCCAATCTCAGTATGTACGCTCAATATGATTTTAAGAAAAGGTACTCTACCTCTGGGGTCTTCCTTCAAGATTACACAGTCCCAGCCACATTATGAAGAAAACAGGCAAATCCTAACTGAGGACCATTCTAAAAAAATATCTAACTTCTTAATACTTGTCATAAATAAGAGGAGACACGAAAACTAAATGTAAAGTGCTACCTTCAATAGGATCCTGAAACAGGAAGAATCCTAAAGAACATAGTGAAATACAAATATGAGCTTTAGTTAATGAAAACATATCACTTTGGTTCACTAATCATATTGAATACCATATAAATGTAAGATGTTTCTTACATGCAAAACTGAATGTGGGTATATGATAATTGTCTGGACTATCTTTACAGTTTTTTTAAGCATAAGTCTAAAATAATTCTTAAAGTTTAAGAAAACAGATTTTGCATCCAGTGCTTTTCAAACATGAATGCAAATGCAAATCACTTGGGTTCTTGTTACATTCGTATTCTGATTGTGGGATTTCTGGGATAGGGACTGAGAGTCTATTTCTAATAAGCTCCCAAGTGAGGTTCATGTTGTTGGTGTAAGAACCACAGTTTGAGAGATCTTTAATCTAGATGGCTGAGTAGCTCTACTGTAGGAACTGCCCTGAACATTATAAAAATATTTAGCAGCATCTCTGGCCTCTCCCTCCTGGTTGACAGCAATACCTCCATTAACTAGTTGTACCTATCAGAAATGTCATCAGACACTGTTAAATGGTTCCAGTGAGGAGGAGGTCACTGTTATTTCAGTACTGACTTGGAGCATTTATTAAAATATGACTTGGGGGTGGGCTCCTTAGGGGAAACCCCCCCTTTCTTTTTTTTTAAAGAGAAAGGAACAGTGAAAGAGAATCAGTTGTTTTTTTTTTTTTCACGTGGCTTTCATCGTTCTGAGACTTCATTGTATACGTGGTGCTAGGGTTTGAACTTGTGTTCTGGCATATGCTGGGCAAATGCTGTAACCACCCAGCCACCACTCCAGCACCAGAAAAAAAAAAACCCTATTTATTCAAATATATAGCATGTTTGAAAGCTTACTGTTTTGAACTTTCAGAAACTTATTCAGTTGCTAGGAATCATCTACTTGCTATCATTGTGGAATATGATTTAAAATTCACCAGTAAGCTGATATGTTATGTAAGAAAAAATATGGGAAAATAAGCAGATACAAAGTAAAATTCACTGTTGGATAAAGCAGTCACAAGCAAATGTTAAGGTAAGATTGGATATCATAAACAATATTTTTGCATAGAACTGGAAAATTCAGAGTGTACTTGTGTAATTATCTCATTTGAGCCTAAGAGCCCTCAGAATAAAAATATTAACCTAATTCAGCAAACAGGCTCAGAGCAGTTTACTTAACATCAGAAAGGGTAGGGCAAAGACCTGATCCAGATGTTACAAACTGTAAGCCCCTGATGTCAATTAAATTCAGGGGCAAGAGTTCTTCCGTAATTAGGCTTTAAGGGGAAAGATAAGGCCCTGTGGAGACAGAAGGGACAGATTCAGGCAATCAGGGCTTGGCTAACAAGGATGTCAGAAGATAGAACAGGAAGAGCAGAGTGGTTGATTGGCAGAGAGAGGAATGGGTATAATGTTATAGACTAACACCCATCAACCTGTGGTGACAGTAGTGCCTGGCGTCCTGTTTCCTGTTTGAAAATGGATCTAGGAGACCTCTGATAAGTCAGGTAATTACTCTGAACACCATATCCTTTATACTTGTCATGGGGATGAGAGTATTTAGCTGAAGATCTAGTGATGGGATTCCCTCCACATAAGCAAGGTAAGTGATCACCATGTAGAGGCAAAGAACACTGCACCTATTATGTACTTGATATTGCCAAATCGCTGAGCCTGACTTTGAACTTGTGATCCTCCTGCCTCAGCCTACTGAGTCACTGGGATTACAGGTATGTGCCACCATGCCTGGCTTACACCCATTATTTAATCTCACTTAATAGCAAACCAAATCAAATCCATTGATTCTGCAACTTCATGGTGTGCTCACACCCAGAACACGACTGCTATAGTACATCTGACCCTTAAGGCTGCTTTGAAATTAGTGCTCCCTTAGTTCCTGTTCTCTTTTAAGAATTCATCAGGAGCCATTTTTCAGCATGACAAGCAAAGTTCAAGTCAATTTGAAAAATCTTGCCAAGGCCTCTTGGGAAGGAGGAGGAATCAAGGAGCTTCAGATAATTTAGTTCAACCAGGGTAAACCTTTTAATTTTTTAAAAAAAATTTTAGAGAGAGGGACAGTGAGAGAGGAAGAGAATCAATTTCATTTAGTGTTTCGTGTGGCTTTCTTTGCTCCAACACTTCGTAGTGTACGTAGTGCTGGGGTGTGAGCCCGCATGCTCATGCATGCCTGGCAAATGCCTAAAGTGCTGAGCCACCATTCCAGCACCAGGGTAAACTTTTTAAGGCACACTGATCCAGGGAGTACAACAGCATCATCAGGAAGACAACAGAGTAGAAAGGGTGGACAGGAGATTGCTGCAGCTGCCTTTTGTCTATCTAAACAGGCAAACTAGTAATACAAAGTCTTTCCCTTTCTCCTTTTGTTTATCCCTTCATAGACAAATACTCCTGCTGATCCACAACAGCCGCAACTGATAGTTACTTTGCACTTGCCATATGTTGGGGACTGGTGGGAAAAAAAATAGACTCTTTCAATCTTCCAAACCAAATGCAAGTAGTCACTACCTTTTTTTTTTTTTTTTTCTAAGAAAGAAGGACAGTGAGAGCACGAGAGACAGAGAGAATCAATTTTTATTGAGTTTTTCACATGGCTTTTGTTGCTCTGACACTTAGTTGTATATGTGGGTGCGGGGGTTTGAAACTGTGTACTTGCTCATGCCAGGCAAGCACCATAACCGCAGAGCCACCGCTCCAGCCCCACTACCTTTGTTTTACAGATGAGTGACGATGAGGGAGGTTAAACCACTTGTTGAAAGTCAGAGTCAGCAAACCAGTTTAAACCTAATTATGTCTTAGCAGTTGTGTCTTATCCAGGTCACTGTGTTTAAAGGTCATCTCCCTCCCATCACCTGAGATTCTGAGAACAAAATCTTTAGAAAGCATTGTAAGAACATAAGTAGTATTTCACAATACTGGATCAAGGAGTGCGGGCACAAGCTCAGATGCCCAAAGTTCCCCTGGCCACCTTTAAGTGATCTGGTGGCACCCACTGGACACTTCACACTGTTGTAATGTTGTTACCTGTTGTGTCTAGAGCTCCCTCCTGGACCCCTCTGCTTTGAGGTGCTCACCACTCCATCGCCAGCTCCCAGCACAGAACCCACACAGCAAGTTAGGATGGATAAATGAGGAATGCAGCAAAAATCATAAATACAGCTACCAATGTCCTCTGAGCTGACCCAAGAAAGGTTAAAAAGTACAAGCGAGAAACTAGGTATAACAGAAGAACATAAATCCATCTATCCACGGTGAAGCAAGAGGTCAAAAACACAAGCAGGAGCAGGGCCAGCAGAATCCAAGAGTACTTTGGTTTCTTTTTATCATCAGTAATGCCCCTGGGGGTAGGCAGGTTCTAATCATTCTGCCCCAACAAGGCCTAGAGCTTATACCGATAGTCAAGCCCTATTGAGGTTCATAAAATAAAAATGGAGACCAATATTAGCCCAAAAGCTATGAAACACTACTAATAAAGATCAGTCAGCTGGAAAAGTCACATAATACCATTGAAAGCCAAAAATGTTTACAGATTTCTCATGCCAACACTATCAACCACCACGCAGCTGAATAGAAGCTGGGCTTTGTAAGGCACGTTTCATTCCGAACTCCTCCACAGCCCTTATCAGGAAAGCAGCTATAATTCCTGCCCTTTATAAATGAAGTCCAAATCACCCAGACTCCCACCTGGGCAAAACAGAGAAGGCATTGTTAAGAACAATGATTAAGTTGTTCTCCCCCACATAAAATTAGAAGTAATAAAATTTCATGCTGAAATATCTTACAACTGCCTGCTTGCTTTGCTATGGACACCTTCTGTTTTATTATGTGAGAGACAGAAATTGTTTAGTGTACACACATTCTTCTGTGTACTCGCTCAGGTAAGAAGCACTGCCCATCTGAAGGATTCTTCCCATAAACAACCCTCCTAAAATCGGGGTCTGCAAACAGTTTTCATTTTGTACTTCACAAATCCAGATGCCATAAACCTGACATCCCATAATTCCTAAACATGTGATGAGGAGGATGAAGAGTAATGGAAACACCTTAGGTGCTGATCTCGTGTTTTCAACTCCTGATTGTTCTGAAGCCTGTGAAGCATTAGTTCTTTGGAGATATTTCCACCTAAGTGTTAAATTTCAGTCTCATACAAGAAATGCCAGAAGATAAAAACTGCCTTTCTTTCTGAGCAGGTGTTTCAGCTGCCACAGAAATTTATCCCAAGGTAGCTGCTATATTTGTTTAAAATGCATGTTCTGGCTGAGTGCTCCTTAACCTGGAACAATTTCCACTCACTACTGACTGGCAGCTGATACCTTCATCAGTGCCAGAAAAATGGCATTTTCTTCTGGTGCACTTTGTCCCCTTTCAATCGCTGCTTGGTGTTTTTGCTTTGCTGTGAGCATGATGAACTGGCAGATACACTGACTGATGGCAGCAGCCTGGACTGGGCAGCAGAGAGATTAAAAGGTTGCTTGCAGTCTGAGATATACATTTGAAGGCACATTGCCTTAAGGTTAAGTCACCCACAAACACTCTGCCATGGCTGTGAAATTCAGCAGCTGGGTACCAGCTGCAAGCCTTGCTAGCCTTGTTTAAAGGGGGTGCACCTGCTCTGAATGGCAGTTGAGATGCACAGGGGGAAAAGAGCCTGAACTTGGTGTGTGTGTCAGAAAACCTGGCTTCAACTTACAACTCTGCAATAAACCAATTGTGCAGTCTAGGAAAAATCCTTTAAATTCAAATCCAGTTTCCTCACCTACTCAGTACATGCTTTAATACCTGTTTCAAAGTGCAGGATGATAGAGAAAGAGGGTCTTCCAATGATAAAACAATGTATAGACTATAGTTGAGCCCATCAGCATGTTAGAGAAGATTTGTGTGTTATGCTGTTAGGAATTGTGTCTGAATATTCTGTTTAGAGATGTGTCACTCTAGTATGTTGATTTTAGCCTTTTTGGATAAATACCAAAGAATGGGTCATCAAATTGACATACTACAGTGATGCGTGCCCACTAATGTTTACAGCTGCACAATTCACAATAGCAAAATTATGGAACCAACCTTGGTGCCCCTTAATAGACTATTGGATGAAGAAAATGTGGTATATATTCACAATGGAGGTTTACTCAGTCATTAAAAAAGAATGAAACTACGTAATTGCTGGTAAATGGACGGAGCTAGAGAACAACATGCTGAGTAAAATAAGCCAGACGCAGAAAGTCCAAGGTCAAATATTCCCTCTCATATGTGGAAGTCAGAGAAATAAGGAATTTAAAAAAAAACACAAAGAAAGGGGATCTCATGAAAATAGTAGGGATAACAGTTGAGTGGGGGAAATGGATTGAAGGGGTGGAGGAAGGATGGGAAAGGGGAGGAACAGGGGAATGAAATTGACCAAACTATGTTATGTGCATGTATGAATATATCACAGTTAATTCCACCATAACTATAATATACCAATTAAAATGAATTTTAAAATTACAAATTCAAAATTATTTTCCACTTGAAAATAATTTATATTTTTGTAAAACACAAAAACACACATTGTTTCACTATAGTTCCCATGCAAATTATACCAGGATTATGACTTCAATCACACACAATCATATTCTGAGAAATGTACCTTGATGAAATTTAGTCATTGAGCAAACTTTGCAGAGTGTATAGCCCACTACACATCCAAAAGTTTATTTTTAAATTTAATATTTTTTATTTGTTAAACTTTTTGTTGAAAATGAACACACAAGCACATGAGCCCAAGCCTATAGTGTCAGGATCATAAATATCATTGTCTTCCACCCCCATATGCTGCCCTACAGGAAGGTATTTGGGGGCAATTATAGGCACAGAGCTGTCATCTTCTATGATACCAATTCCTTCTTCTGGAACACTTCCTGAGGGACCTGCCTGAGGCTTTTTGACAGTTATCTTCTTTTTTTAAAAAAAAAAAAGTACAAGGAGTATACTCTCAAAATAATGATAAAAGTATAGCACAGTAAATCATAAGTGAGTGAGAGTCACTTATCATCAAATATTATGTGTTATACATAATTGCAAGAGCTGTACTTTCACATGACTGTCATGACAGCAGGTTTGTTTACACCAGCATCACCACAAACGTGAGTGCCGTGGTTGCCATGGCTAAGATATCACTAGACAGTAGGAACTGTTGGGCGCCATTTTATAATTGGACTATTGGACGGATGTTGTATAGGTAGTCTATCATTAACCAAAATGTTCTTAAGGATTGCATGACTGTGATACTACGTGAACATGCAATGAGCTATCATCCACCACCCACATGTGGGACCTGTAGGTCATTAAGAGTCCCCCATTGCTGGTGCCTGGTATTTCACCAAGTTCTTCTCTCAGGCTGAGGCATCATATTAAAAGCCAAATGTCTGGAAGGAAAACAGTTGTGATTTGTATCAGTCATTATCCCTCTGTGTGTTTTTATTTTTTAGATCCCAATACTGCATGCCAGTCATATATTAGCCTTTCTTACTGCAAATTTTAATCACTACAAACAAATCATTTCATAGAGAATCCTAGTGCTCCAAAGAGTACTAGAAATGCCCAAGCTAATCAGCGGGGCAATCAGGAACCAAAATATGATTCATTTCATTTCAAAATTCAGACTCTTTTCTTCTATGTACAGGAGTCTATTTCATAATCTTAATAAATTAAAATCTACCTAGTCATAGTAGTCATTAAATAACACATTCCCTTTTCCATTATCTCATTTTCAAATTAGTATGAAAAAATAGTTTCTCTAAGATAGTTTTAATTTTACACTCCCTCCCTAATCACTTTAATGACTTGATTTACTTGCTTTTATTGAGAAAACACTCATCAAGAATCTACTATGAGCTAGGTTCTCTAAACTGATAGTGTCCCAAAATCCAATCAGCTTTTTTTGCTTTTAGAAAATGTCTGTTCTATAAAGAGGAAATTTTATTTTCTTTATGCCTCACTGTCTATATGAAGAAGTGAAGCATTCTGTCTTCTGAGTTGGTAGCTATCTCTCCTAAATCTCCAAAGTTGTGTTTTAAATTCTTGGTTTAAGAAAATATCCAAAAGTATAATTTATGTCCTTATCCAAGAATAAAACTTTAGACACAATAGCACTGGAAATCTTAAAGCAGTTATAATCATTTTATTTAGTTATTTTATTAAAATCAACTGCATTTGTTTTGGTTTCATGTATTTCTGGACTATCAACAAATTATCACTGAAGGATATTGTGATAGGTATATAAAGATTAACAAGAAGGATTTGAAATTCTTTCCTCCCTTATAAACAAGCTGACTACATCTCACTACATCATTTATTAAATAAGGTGTCACCCTACCTGTTAAAAGCATCAAGGTTCTGTTAAATTAATAACTAGTAGAGTTGTACCTAGTTTTGCTGCACAACATTAATGAAGTACGAGCAGCATATGCTGTGAAAGTGTAAAAGTACATACATGGGCAGAAAATGGCAGTGGAGATACAGTCTTTGATTTAAGCTCCTGTGCATGGTTCATGAAAAACAGCAATCAGAAACAACAATGATGACATCACCAGCCCCATCTGAAATCCAAAGGATTATAAGAATCTATTTTGAAAAACTATACTCCTTCAAGTTGGATAATCTGGAGGACACAGACAAATTCCTAGCCACGTACTGCATTCCCAAATTGATGCAGGAAGATATTGAAAACCTAAAAAGACCAATATCAGGTATTGAAATTGAAACAGCAATCAAAAGAGTTCCAAAAAAGAAAAGCCTGGGACCTGATAGATTCTCAGCTGAGTTTTACCAGACCATTACAGAAGAATTCACACCTCTCCTTATCAAAGTATTCCATAAAATTGAAAGGGATGGAACTCTCCCACTTTTATAGCAATACCCAACAACGACACATCAAGAAAACTATAGACCAATATACCTGATGAACATAGATGCAAAAATCTTTAATAAAATTCTAGCAAGCTGCATTCAAATACACATCAAAAAGAAGACACCACAATCAAGTGGACTTCGTTCCAGGGATGCAAGATTGGTTCAACTTACTCAAATCATTAAATGTGATTCATCATTTAAACAGAATTAAAGACAAAAGCTGTATGATCATCTCAACTTATGCAGAAAAGGCCTTTGATATGATCCAACATGTGTTTATGCTCAAAATACTGGAGAAGATAGGGATCAAAGGACTTACCTGAATTTTGTCAAGACCATATATGACAAAACCATAGCCAACATTATACTAAATGGAGAAAAACTGAAAGCATTCCCACTAAACTTAGGAACAAGACAAAGCTATCAATTCTCATTACACTTATTCAATATAGTCCTGGAAATTCTAGCCTCAGAAATCAGACAAGAGAAGGAAATCAAAGGTATTTGAATATGAAAAGAGGAAATTAAACTATCTTTGTCTGCCAGTGTATGATCCTATATCTAGAAAGTCCAAAAAAACTCCATCAGAAAACTTTTAGAGCTTATAAATGGATTTAGCAAAGTGGCAGGATACAAGATCAACACCCATAAACCAACTGTTTCCCTATTCTGCAACAGTGATTCGGCTGAAGAAGAAATCAGGAAATCTGTCCCATTCACAATAACCTCAAAAAGAATAAAACACTTAGGAATTAATCTCACAAAGGAAGTAAAAGACCTCTATGATGAAAATTATCAAACATTGAAGAAAGAAATTGAAGAAGACCTGAGAAGATGGAATTCATCCCATGTTCTTGGTTAAGCAGAATCAATATAATTAAAATGGCCATTCTGATGAAAGCCCTGTACAGATTCAGCACAATCCCCATCAAGATACCAATGTCATTCTTCACAGATACAGAAAAATAAATTCTCAAATTCATTTGGAACAATGAGAATCCCCCCGCCAATAAAAAAAACCAAGGTTTGAGGGATCGCGATACCTGACCTGAAATTATACTATAGGACTGGTATCAAAACAGGAATGAAGAACAGTGGAGTAGAACAGCACACACTGAGACAAACCCACAAATATTTAACCAACTGATATTTGACAAAGGGGGCAAATATATAGCTTGGAGGAAAGACAGCCCGTTCAACATATGGTGCTGGACAAAGTGGACAGACATATGCAGACAATTGAAATTAGATACTTATCTTTCACCCTACACAAATTGAAATTCATCAAATAGGAATTAAGCCAGCTATTAGAAGGAAAACTAGGATCAGCCATATTGGTATAGGCAACTTCTTCCTTAACTCTACCATATTGGTATAGGCACCTTCTTCGTTAACAAGACTTCCAAAGCACAAGAATTAAGGTCATGAATCAATGAGTGGATGACATTAAACTGAACAGCTTCCACACAGCTGAGAAATTAGTCAAGAGTGTCGAGAGAGGGGCTGGAGTAGGTGGCTCGGTGGTTACAGCGCTTGCCAGGCATGCACAGGAACACAGGTTCAAATTAAGTGTCACATGTACACAATTAAGTGTCAGAGCAATGAAAGCCATGTGAAAATGCAATAAAAATTGATTCTCTCTCTCTCTCTCTCTTTCTCACTGTCCTTTCTTAAAAAAAAAAAAAAAAAAAGACTGTGGAGAGAACCTACAGAATGGGAGAAAATCATGGCCTGCTACCTCTCCAACAGGGGGCTAATATCCAGAATATACAAAGAACTCAAAAAAACTTAATACCCAAAACACAAACCCCCCAATCAATAAATGGGCTTTGGAACTAAACAAAAACTTCTCAACAGAAAAGTCCAAAAAAGCCAATAAATATATGAAAAAACGTTCTTTATCACTAGCAAGCAGAGAAATGCAAATCCAAACTGCACTGAGATTCCACACCTCACTCCAGCCAGAATGGCAAGAATGAAGAATACAAACAAAAACAGATGCTGGAGGGGTTGTGGGGAGACAGGAACACTGTTGATGGGACTGCAACCTAGTGTAGCCCCTCTGGAGAGCAATGTGGAAACTCCTCAACAAATTAGGGATGGAACCACTATACGACTCAGTTATCCCACTCCTGGGTGTTTTCCCAGAAAAGCTAGAGTCAGCATATTACAGTGACAGAGCTACATCAATGTTAGCAATTTACCATAGCTAAGTTATGGAATAAACCCTGATGCCCTGGAGGAATGGATCAAAAACAAAACAAACAAAAAAAAAAACTGTGATATATATGAGGGTCAAATGTTTTCCCTCAGATGTGGAAGCTAGAGTAAAACCTAGGATAGGATGAAAGTTATTCAAGTTTATTTAATATACCCACAAAATTCAAAGTAACACATAATCTAGGGGAACTATAGCTATGAAGGATGCATGAAGGAGAGTGGGAGGGAAGACAGGGAAGAGGTTATCAATACTTTAGGGTACATTTGACTCCCTTGAGAAGCCAAATTATACCCAGGCAGGCATATAAATATAGACATTTCAAAAATGAATATTAATGTACATGGTCATTTACATTGGTAACATGGGGAATTACAGAGGAAACAAGAGATCTGGGAGTGGGAGGAGCTCAGAGATCCGGCAAGGATAGGGTTTAAGTTAATTTGTTATTATAGATGCATATATGACTATATAGCAACATACCCACTCAATATGTAAGACGGTGTTGAACTAATAAAAAAGTACATCTACAAAGAATCACAGTTTTCTGTATGTTTGGTTAAAAATATGTGAGCAGTCTTTTGTGTTGTTTCTCCCACAGAAAAGAGAAACAACTTTGAAAATTACTGTTTTTGAAATGTACTAAAAAAAATAGAAAAAAGAGCTTCTAATTCATAGCTATTTAAATCATACCTTCTGTTGTTTTCTTTTTCCCCCTATATTTTCTTAGATTTTACACTTGTCTCTTTGGCATCCACTCATCACATGGGCAGTTATATTTTCTGTTTTCTGTTTACCTGATGACTTATTGGGTAGAGCATGCTACTCCTGGAGCCAGCCAATTCTTATAAATAGCTGAGGCATGGGGATTACAAGACCAGCCTGGACAACTTAGTGAGACCCAGTCTCAAAATTAAAAATAAAAAGGTCTGGAGGTGAAGTGTAGCTCAGTGGTAGAAAGGCCCTACTTTCAGTCCTCTGTACAAAAAAAAAGTAAAGAAAGAAAAAGAATGAAAAGAGGCTCATTGGAAATCATACCTGCATATGTTTCCTATGTAAACTAACCAATCCAGAGCCCAGATCTTCTTATTAAATGTTCAGACACCAAGTCAATATTTGCTGTGATCTAAATCAATCCAAGGCCAGGCACTAGACAGGACAGCCCCAATGTGCCAAAGCCTTTTGGAATGAGTCAAACTGTCCAATGCAAAACTATTTACCTTGCCCTGCCTCATCTTTCCCATGGAAACTCCAATGAAGGCTCTATCCTAGACCATCTCTATTTTTTTCTCCTGATCAAACCAAGTACTTCCTCACATGACCCTGCACTGTGTGGTGAACCCTCTTCTCTTGGGAATTCCACATAATAAATTTCTCCTTCAGTGACATTGGTTTCTCCATGTCGTCACTCAGCAGTTGTCTCCATAAATTAAAATCCTTAGGGTAAAGCTGTGGATATTCCTTTTTCCTAATTTTCTATAATTTATAGAATCATACAAATATGACAATAATCAAGTTTTAGAACATTTCCATCACTACAAAGAGAAAAATGGCCTCTTACTCATTGCATTGACTTGTTGCTCCCACATTGAGCCTGGGGCAAACACTGATCTTTTGTATCTAGATTTTTCTTTTCTGGATACTTCATATAAATAGAATCATACATTATGCAATCTTTGCATCTATCATTCCCTCTTAGCATGTTTTTGAGATTTATCCATGATGTTGCTTATCCCTTATTATTATTGCATAAAATTCCATGCTATAACAAATTTTGTATTTCATTCACCAGTGGATATAAAATTGAACTGTTTCTAATTTTGCTTATTATGAGTAATGCTGCTACAAAAGGTTGTGTGGTTTGCAACTCTTTATATGGACATATATTTTCATGTCCTTTGTATAAATACATACAAGTGGAATTGCTAGATTATATGCTAAGGTACTTTAGCTTTTTAAGAATCTATCAAACTTTTTTTTTTAAGAGAGAGTGGGACAGAGAGAGAGATAGAGACAAAGAGAGGATCAATTTTATTTAGTTTTTCATGTGACCTTCATTGCCCTGACACTTCATTACTTGGTGCTGCGGTTTGAACCCATGTCCTCACACATGCCAGGTGAGCAGTGTAACTGCTGAGTCACCGCTCCAGCTCCCCAAGGTAATTTTTAAAAGTGCATGTAACATGTTACAATCACACCCATAGTCAGTGTTGTGTGGGGGAACCAGGTTCTCCCTCTATCCTTACCACTCGGCATTGTTTTTTTAATTGGCCATTCTAATGGCTGTCTTTGGCTTTCAGTAGTTTTGTTGTGAAGTGTATAGGTGCGAAGGTCTTTTTTGTCCATTGTATTTGGAATTTGTTGAGGTTCTTGGACATGTAAATTAGATTTTATCAAATTAATGAAGTTTATGTTTAGTTGATACAAATATTTTTCTGCCCCTTTCTTTCTCTCCTTTCTTTCTGGGGTTCATTATTATGTACAATCGGTATATTTGATGGCATCCTAGAGGTCTCTGAGACTCTGTTATTCAAATATACATAGTATTTTTTCATTCTGTTCTTCAGAGTGGGTAATTTCTACTGACCTACCTTCAAGTTCACTGATATACCTCTGCCATCTTGAATCTGCTATTGAGGTCCTCTGGTGAACACTTCATTTCAGTTACTATGCTTTTCTAATATGGAATTCCTACTTGGTTCTTTGGATAATTTGTATGTTCTATTGCTGTTCTCTATTTGATGAGTCACGGTTGTCATCCTCAATCTTTTCAAAAGACTTCTTTTAATTCTTTGACCCTATCCACAAATGCTGATTTAGAGTTTTTGTTTGCTGAGTGTAATAGCTGGGACCCTTAGAGACAGTTTCTGTTGGCTTTGTTCTCCTAGTAGGGTCATAAATATCTGTTTATTTGCATGTTTCATGATTTATTTAAATGACCCTTCAACTTCAAATTGTATAAAAAGCTGGAATTCTGATTTTCCCATTGAAGGTTGTCCGCATTGATGTTTCACTGCTGTTGGTGATTTCTTTAGCAGTTTTCCTGGATTAATTCTTTGGATTTTTGTTTCTGCCTGAGAGTGCTGATGTCTCTGCTCGGATTTATTCAAATCTTGTTTTTATTTTCAAATTTGGATTCCTAGTGATTACTTTAAGAACAATCTAGTGGTTAACCAATAATTGATCAGAGGTTGTGCTCTAACATGTCAAGTCAATAGCTTATAGCTTTTGCAGAGGATCTGTGAGGCTTGGGGACACATTCAAAGTTCAGGCAGTTTAAAACTTCTATGACTTTTATTTTATACAGGACTATTATGGTTTGAATGTGAGGTGTCCCCCAAAAGCTGACATGTGTCAATTCGGGAAGGCTGAAGGGAAATGATTGGGTTGTAAAAACTTTAACCCAATCGTAGCGATTAACTGGCAATTGTAAACTGGTAGGTTGTAGCTAGAGGAGGGGTCATGGGGGGCATGCCTTTGGGGTATATATTCTGTATTTGGTGTGGAGTTTTGCTTTCTCTATTCTACTTCCTAACGATATGTGTTGAGCTGCTCATCTCTAGGAGCCATGCCTACCATGATATATTGCCTTACCTTGAGCCCCAAGGAATGGAGCTGGCCTCCTGTACACTGAGATCTCTGAAACGGTGAGCCCTAAATAAACTTTTCCTCCTAAAATTGTCCTTGTCTGGTATTTAGTCACAGCATCGAAACTCTGACTAAAACAAGGACCTATTTAGGTTTCTTCTGTATTTGGTGCATGGTCTCATGCTCAGGCAAGGATATGTAGGTAGTTAAGATCTTCTGCATCTGCTCCTGACCCTGTGTGCAGACTTGCACACATATACAAACTTTAAGCCCTACAGGGGATGTGGGACTCTATCCATGTCCCACATGGACTGCCTCATTCACTAGAGTTCCCTGTCAAATTTTTGCCTGAAGTCACATTCTGTCACTTGTTCCAACCAGCATGAGGTCAGGCTAGCTGCAGTGTTGGCCTTCCTGTTGATTTGTCACCAAGATCACTATTATTTCTGAAAATTTCCAGGGCCACATAGCTTCTGTTCCAAATTAAATCAGTCGTTTCTAGTAAGCAAGTTCTGGTTTTCACAGTATGCCCAGCCCTGGTGGAGTCACCACACTGAAGTATCTGGGAGCAATGAGAGCATTTCCTGGAAAAATACCATGGAGCCCTATTGCTCTTACCTAGGCTTCCTCAATAAATGCTTCTTAAATTCTCATATGCCTTTCGCCAATTTCCAGACTCCTGAAATAATTGTTTTGTCAAATATTTGTAATTTTTTAAAAATCTATTTTAGGGAGAGGTTTGCAAATCTCCTCATCCATCATTCTGGAGGACTCTATACCTCTTTTTCAAAACTTCATCAGGAATTAAGCCATAAATGGCATTAAAATTCAACTTTCCCAGAAGTTAAATTTCTGAAGAAGAATGAGAAACCCAACCTGGGAATAAGAACTCTCTGGGCCTTTTTGAGATTGCCAGGATTAAATATATTCTCCAAACTACGTCAGCTAATAAGTATTTTCAGGAAGTTTTCAAGAAAGTAAGAAATAAGATCGTTGATGTCAGCAGTTTCATAAGGACTTATGGTAAACAGACTAGTCAGATGCAATAGGAGTTCTAGCAGCTCTCCAACCACCTTCAACTTTAAAAGTCATCCTCTCAAAGAAATTCTTTAGTGCCCTCTACTTCAGTGTGTGAGCCCTAAAGTCTCTCTGCTTTTCTGTGCTCCGTCTACAAGTTAATGTGCCTGTATTCATATCTACTCTCTTTCATTAGCTTGTGACTTCACTGACTGAGTCTTGTCACAGTTTTCCTTTTTAGTTATCTACTTCTTTCCCACCTAGTGTTTGTGACTTTCTTCATGTTCCATACCCAAATTCCTCAGAGAAAAGGGTCTGATCTAGTCTTCTATGGTACTTTGCTCTTCATAATTGAATGTGTACGTGGATTAACCGGAAACCTTTGTAAACTGAAGATTTAGATTCAGAGGGTCTAGGGTGGAGCTGGAAACTCTCCCTGGTGATACTGATGCTGCCAGTCCATGGAGGATGTGTTCAGCAAGGCCTAGCAGCCAGAAGAGGAAGCAGTTCCTGATATGAGGCATGCTTTAGCCCAGAGAACACCCTTTTCATGGCAGGTTAATCCCCTATCATTCTGCAGTGATCTGGGCCACAGGGTTATGGAGAACTAAGCACAGGATCCATGTTTAAAGAAACCCTTGGCCCAGAGCACTAGAGGAAGCACACGCATATCTATGCAGTTTGTCCAGGACTTGTGTGTGTGTGTGTGTGTTTCCTGCTAAATAGTTAATTTTTATTTTGCTGATCAAATGAGAATTACCTTGGAATGTCCTAGCATATAATTGTTGATCAGGTCTCCACAATCACCAAATTCCCCAATGCACGCCCGTTTACCCACATGGCATTTCATAGCTGTGAGTTTTGCTTCTTTCTCTCTACGGCTCTCCTCCCCACCCCCCTGTGTTTTCCATTTGTTTTTGTTTTGCAGCTGGATTTCTGATGAAAATAATTATAGATTCTCAAATTAATTTGTTCTCGATGACAACAGCGGTAGAGAGAAAAAAAGGACACAATAGTCGAAAATACACAGGCCCCGACAATCCAGAAAACAGAAGAATATATTCCAAGCAGGGCTTAAAAAAATCTCCAATTAAATAGATAAATGTTGAGAAGCAGCAAGGCAGGAATAAATGAAAGGTGAAAAATAACAAAGGTAAAAGAAATATTGATAAAAAGCCTGTCATGTAGCTACCTGTTGGCCCTCTTTACTCCCTAGCCTGTTTTGGTAAGTAGGTCTTACACAATCACATATATTTTTATATCTGCTCAGAATAAGACTGTATGAACACAAGACAAAACAAGTTCTCCCAAGCAACAGGCAACAGAAGATGATACCGATGGTAAACATACGTCCAGAAACATACATATATTTGTCTTTTAGGGATGAAAATGAATTAAGCATTTCCACATCTATTTTGTCTATCTAATGAGAGATCAAAGATCTACACTTTCAGACTAATTAGATAGAGTATCTTGTATACTAGTTAGTACCTACTCACTATAATGATTTTTCCCTCTGTCTATCTGCTTACCTTTATGTTTATCACCATGATTCATAATGCTTTTTTGGCTTTGAAATTGTCTTAATTAAGGACAGTCAGTGAGAGGCCAAACATTGCACCACTGCATCCAGAAAGGTCTCATTCTCATTCATCTCCTTGTCTCTCTACCCTGACCCAGTGTGGATCCGATTCCTCGGAGTCCTTTGTTCTTCTCTAAAACAAAAAACCTACACGAGATGATCCCAAGTTCCCTTCCTCATTCCATTATAAATGCACATTTATCTTGAAAGTTAAGATAATTACCTATTGAGCCGTGTGTATTCACAAACACATCCATCCAGTGTCATTTTCTACTGACACTTAGTTGCAAGACAGACACAAATGGTAAACATTTCTTCTAAATCCTCAAAGCCGGAAACATATATCCTATCCATGTCCTGTGATCAGCAGGTATAAGACGGGCATGTTTTCATTGGAATCCAGAAAGTATTTGGAAACATGCTGGGCTTGGCAGAAGCTTAAGCTAGCCAAGGTCTGGTTCTGATCATTTGCAGCTGCTTCCCAGTCTGTTGTCATCCTACCAGACACTAATGAACCCCATGCCAGGCCTGCCTGCTGTGGCTTCCGAAAGGGGTGGAGGTAGCAACTCTATTAAATCAGCCTTGGAGTTAGTGAATGGGAATCTTGTTTCTGAAGTGCTCTTGTCAACTAAAACAACTTGAGACCTCTCCCTCCGCTTTCACTGTGTTGACTGGACCACAGCATTGGTCTCATCTGGAGAAATGCAGTGGTGTGAGGAAGCGGAACTTTATTTCTTGGTGGATAATTGTGGTTGCATGGAATAAAACACATTGATAACAGAGATGTGCACAGGCTTTCTTCACAATTGGGACAATTTAACTAAGCAGAATCTATGAATATTTACAGCTTGGATTTGAAGATATTTCTAAAGAAATTACTGTAAAGATCAAAGTAAAAGAACACATGAACTTTCAGAACATGACCATGAATCTGATATATAATTCCAGAAGTTAGACATAAAAGAAAATCACATCTATAAAACAATCTTTACCTTTCAAAAAATACAGAATCTAACAAAATACCAGACACACAGAGGTGTCAGGGCAAATGTCTGATGGGTTATGGGAGGAAGGAAGGAAGGGAGGAAGGGAGGAAGGGAAGAAGGGAGGAAGGAAGGAAGGAAGGAAGGAAGAAAGGAAAGAGGGAAGGAAGGAAGGAAAGAGGAAAGAAAGGAAGGAAGTAAGAAGGAAGGAAAAGGTCTGTGTTTGAAAAATTTTAAATGTAAGTAGAATGTTAAAGAATCAACCGGATAATCATTTAAAAATTCACATCCATATTCCTTATGGTAATCTGAGATTGAGCTGTCATAGGATAAAACAGCAGGGAAAAATCTCTCTGAGGTGTTAGGAGAGGAAGTTAATCCTTGACTTTGCTAGAAGCATCCATTTGCTACTGTGACTAGTTTCAACAGGAAAAAAAAAAAAGAGCAACATGGTTTCATCTTAAAGCATCTTCAAAATCTAAACACATGAACATAGATCTGTTCAGAGAAACATTTGATCTTTATCACATTAATGTCAACTGGTTCTTATTAGGGCCTGTCTCACTGTCTTGCAGTTATTCCTATTTAAATGTTCTGTAGACAATAACAAATATTCTCCATGTAGCACCATGTTGCAAATGTTACCCCATGGATCTAATGACACTGCCCTCCAAAGAGATCTTGCCAGAGGACAGTTCTCTTTATACAATAGTTGAAATCATTTAACATGGGAAGGTTTTAAAATTATAATAACATGTTGCCTATAATTTTTTAAAAGCTAAGAAATTCTTGAAATGCTATTTTAAAGTTTGTTTTGGGGAAAATAATAGGAAAAGTACTTGAAAGATTGGTGATTCATAAACAAGATAAATATCATGAAATATATACAGGAAATAGCATAAATATAGATGTGTATCCATACATGTGTGTATATAAAGACAACGAATACATTCTTTCAGTGTCAAAGAGAACTTGACTCAACTGTGCGTGACAGATTGTTGTATGGCCTCTGGTAAATAATTTCTCTCTCTGGGCTTCAGATGCTTCCATCAATGCTAAAATAAATAAGAGGCTGAGCGTTTCATCTATGGTATTTTCCTACAAAAAATATCATTTTCTCAAATATCAACAATTTGATACTTAATTTTGGTACTATAATGGTACCCAAAGTAGAAGGGTCTTCATCATATTTTTGGAAATCATGGGCTCAGGGTAAATGCAGACCACAGAAATATCAAAGATGACATAGCTCCAAATGTAGCAAGTACAATAAGAGACCATAATTTAATATGATGACTGTAGTTCAATTTATGCCCTCTTTTTACCCTGAGTGAAACTACTGTTGATTTATTTCTAGAATATGTTTTGGGCCAACTACTTTAAATCAAAATTAATTACAGAATATTCAATATCCCTGTGACCTCTGCGAACACTGTACTAAAATCTTCTTCTTTGCCTTCCAGAGAAATCCTCAGAAACGCTGGAATAGTGCTACAGTCATCATTATAGAGATGTTGCTTTATTTATATTATCTGCTGTTATTTATTAATCATATTCAGGTTATTGAGGTTGCTGTTCATATTTGGATATTGACACTGTTAAAATAAACATTTTTTCAAAAATTAGAGAATACATTCAGTCCATTTGAATTACTTAACTAGATGAGAACCCTTGGGAGTCTTCATAGTGAACAGAAGGTGTTGTGGGAAGAAATCTGGAGATCAACATTATCAGAAGGAACCAGAAATAGGAAAAAGGAGACAGGAGAGATGCCTATTTTTGGAAGAGGGAGGAACAAAGAAGATGGAGATAGGAGAAAGCAAGTATCTCTTGTTCAATATTATTAGGATGTGGCATGCTGATGCACTGCAAGAGGAAAAATAGGATTTACATTCTCTACTGAAATTCTGAAGTTGCCTTAAGAGAGAGTGAATGGAAACTCCTGCAACCCTGGCTAGGGGGCCAGACACCAGCGATACGGTTCAAACCGGTGACACTTCGAAAATCTTTTCTTCACGTGGAGGGGAGTAAGATTCAGCATACGTTCTTTGACAAGAGAAATACGATTCTGCTTGCATTAAAGTGTGAATTTACCCTTTCTTTCGTACAACCCTTGGTTTGCTCACTGTTCAAGCCAACATTGCTCAGCTTGTATGTGTAAGGAACTGGTACCGCATTGGGTTTTTTTCAGAGTTAGCTTCCAAAAATTTTTTTTTCAGAAAGACAAAATAGTTTCAGTAGAGATTAAATATATGTATAATTTGCAAAAACATCTTCCTTTGAACTGGAAGCAGTACCTGAATAATTCCTTCAAGTAAATTCTAGCCTAGTCCCTTTTTGATCAGATAAAGGAAATCATGACACTGTAATTCCTCCACTAGATGGCAGCAGCAGGCATACGTGTGGCCCTCTGGAAGGCCAGGTCACTAGGGTTTAAAAAACAAAAAACAAACAAACAGAAAGCTTGAAAGGGAGAGCAGGGGAATTTCAGCAGAGGTATCACAGACAGGTACCTGGAAATGCACAAGATTCCGGATGAGGGACAGAAACAAGGGACTAGAAACGGAAAACAATCAATGCGACTGGTGATGTTGGTGCTGCAGGAGTTGGATCTCACAGTGTGCATTGAGGTCCCCCAAATCTGGCTAAATTCATTCTGCCCTCCCCCTGGGAGCTTCCTGGAGGTTGGGGCATGCTCCTGTGAGATGCTGGAGGGCAAAGTGGAAGGGGCTGGTAGCTGGACCTTCCAAACATGTGAATACAAATGCCACCAGCTTTTCTCGTTCTATGCTGTCTTCCAGTGAAGATTTAGGATGTGCTCCTCCAGTGACATCCCATGGCCTCCCCTTCTCTACAGAGACCCCTCAGTGCAATTCTTTCCTAACTCCAGGGACCAAATCAACTCTTACCCAAACCAGAATACTTCTGTGAGTGAAGCTGATATGGTTTATAATTGTTTTAGAAGATCAAGCACTGTTTGGACAAACAGAAAAGCATGACTATCCAATCCCAGCTTTTCTTTTCTTTCTTTTTTTTCTTTTTAAGAGAGAGCGACAGTGAGCGAGAAAGAGAGAAACAACTTTAGTTTTTCATCTGGTCCTTGTTGTTCCCACACTCAGTTGTGTACGTGGTGCTGGGTTTGAACCAGGGTCCTCGCACATGCCAGGTAAGCACCATAACCACTGAGCCAATGCTCAAGATGAGTCAGTGGAGAGAATGGGTAATGGTGGGCAATGTTGTCTTAGCATCCTCCAAGCGTGCTTGGTCCAAGCACCAAATTATGTGACTTTATAGATGAGGATAACTAAGATACAGAGAGGGCAAGTGATTTATTTAATGTCAGTTTAGCAGCAAGTGGAAGAACCAGACCAACTTCTGACTCCTACTCAAGTATTTTTCCACTTGTTGTTTTAATGGGAATTCTAAAATAAGTGGGTAATTTGACCCAAACTATCCAACACTCCTGCTCTATCCATGACTCAAATGAAGGAAAAAAGACTAGGATTCTAAACTGCCTACCCATGAAGAGTCATTACCATGTGACTGTGGATAGGGCAGGAGTACAAAAGCTCATGGCTAACGAAGGAAGAAAGGGAGACAATAGAAATGGCAGTGGCTGGTGTGGTGGGGATGAGTTGGATACTATGTGCCACTTCTAAAAGGCACAGAGCACACAGCTGTAGCAGATGGCAGTCAGGTAGAAATAACTGCTTCAACAAAACCCCAGAAGCAAGCGGTTTTATGTGAGATCTTCCAATGACTTTAAGTGTAAGGAAAATAATGGAACCTTCTATGAGCTGTATCAATGTAACTGTGGTTCATCTACAACCTTTAAGTTGCTGTGCTTCTCAGACATTGGATTGTGCCTCTGTAGGTACTGATTTCACTGGCCTGCACAGCAGGATTTTGTGAAGCTCCTACATGATCTTTTGCACAAACAAGGTGAAGCCTTATCATTCAAGAAATGATCATCAACCAAGAGTTTGCTAGAAAGGAGGAATCTGGAGCCCCACCAAATTCTGCTCAATCTATAAGATTCCACTGAATAAAAATTTTAATTGTAAGCAGACCCCAGATGATTCATCTAGGAAATGATGAGCAAAAGAAGTGACTCTATTCAGAGAGAGCTTGAAATTCTAATCGTTCACACTTGGCAGAATACCCAAGCCGATGCTGGACATAAAACTGCTACTTCATTCCCTACTGAGCCCATCTTCCACACTGCCCCAGCCCAGGGTGGCAGAAGAGACTGTAAGTTTTCTTTTAGTCTCCTGTGCTTCTGTTTTATAACAGTTTTGCTCTCCTGCCTGGATATGAAAGAGCAATAAGTTGCTCCGAAGTTAGTGTGTCCAAGCATTTGTTCTTTGATAGAACAGTCTTAATTATTCTGCTACAGTAAACAAATCTTGCCAGAGGGATTCCATAAGAATAAGACTGATCAAAATAATATTATTATATAATAATAGTATTATTATTGGCTTTCTCTCTGAACAAGAAACCGATTAATCTAAAATCTAACCTTCGGCTTCTTTTATTCCACATCACTGATTCTATCATATATCTTTTTATCTGTCAGATAACTCTGGCATAAATGTCACTGCATTGCCCCTCATATGACATAATCTCTAAGTTTAAAAAAATTTCTCTACTGCACAACACAAAGAACTTATTGTTCCTTTGTCATCTGATAGTCCTAACTTCATTAAAGCTCTTAGAACACATTCGCTTCCCTTTAGGGAAACCTCATCTCCATTTATTTGTTCCTCCCAAGAAAAAAATTGATTGGCCCCAATCCAGGCAGTCAATAAATGTTGAAATACAATAATAATAATGACCAGAAAGCTTCATGTTTGGCCTTATCCAGGAAGGTTGCCATGGTTACCGCTAAACTCCTGTTTTGTTTCACTGATCCTTCAATTCTTTTACATAAGGTTCCTCAGGGCTTACGATTCATCCTCTCCCTCTCCCATCATTTCACTGAGGATCAGGGACTATCACTGATACAGTGCATCTATGCTACATATCTGCAACTTTGAGTTTAAATCAAAGTACATTATTTCTCATGAAACTTTAAAACCAAGCTATAGGAACGTGTTTAAAGGATAGAAAAATGAGAAATGGATAAAGGATAGAAATATGAGAAGTTATGATAAAAATTATAACAGGCTCCTTTTTCCAATTGAGTTCAACTGTAAAAGTATGTGAAATAATAGAACTTTGTAACTAAGCTGCTGTGGTTTCATGTGAGACTAAAATGCTTTATCAGAAATATTTAAATAAGACATGCTTGAATACTGAAAAATGTTACTTTCCCTCCAAAACAATCTAAAGTAACTCCTGCTATGTGTCTCTGTGACCCCATACAATGACCATTCCTATAATGTTTGCACGAAAATTGTCTCAAGGATTACGACTCTGGTGTCAAAGAATCTTGACACTGGACTTATCCATTTGTGATCCAATGGTGTTTTCTAGAATAATCAGTGCATTAGCAAATGTGTCTGCCAGACACAACAGCTCCCCACTGTAGTGTTCTGGGAGGCTGCTGCTTCACCATGCCTTTTGAAGTTGCACATTCCTGTGCTCAACAGCCTTGTTCAGTATGTAACCAGACTTGCTGGCTATTTTCCCATTTGTTCCCTGAATCAGTCCAGTCCAGAGATTTGTCTATCTGACTTAGATCACCTCTTTGCTAATTCTGCCTTGTTATTGATCGTCATCATATGATGAGGATTCCAGGAACTGGTTATGATACCTGCAGTTTCGTCCATAAATTATATGAACCAATGTCCACTTGTTGCCAATCCCCTGTAGGAGAGAGCTTAGTGACAGGGCAGTGGCAAATGTTCTTTCCTCTTTCCACAGGTTAAATTATATGCAATTGCTAATATTTGACTATTTACATCTACAAAAAAATTAAGAGTATCATGCAATTCTGCGTAAGAGTTGGGGAACAAAAGAGAAGAGGATGTTCCCAGTGTAGTTTTGGCATACGTATGACTCCAGAGTTTTGCAATCCTATTTAACTAGACTCTCAAGCCTAAATGAAGAAACTTAGAGGTACTCCCAAATTCTTGCTGAGGTACCTTTTCCAAAGGCAGGGAGATACACCTTGGATGAATTAATTATGCTTCTTCTTGCTTTCATGTTTTGTGACCTTAATGACATAAATGGTAGATTTCATACGTTATTAACTTCATGTTCACTAATTTTCTCTTAGACATTGCTTACAGCAAAATATTATACATTGCCTCCAACAAGTGATGTGTTCTTGTCTTGTTATTAAACACTCTGTGCTTCATATCCCTAATCTTTAAAATAAGGGAGATAAATGACTAGGATACCATAAAGCCACTCCAATTAAGTGAAAACAGGAGTACTACATTTAGGTGAGGAAATTTGTGATCAATGTAATGTCTTTGAAAGTAGTTGATGTTATGGTGGAGCTTTTACAAATGTGGAATAAATGTCACTTGGGAAGATGTGAAATGACTTTATAGGAGACATTAACAGATATTTTTTTAAAGAGAGAGAAAGATTTTAATTTTACTTATTTTTTTCATCTGGCACTTTTTTCTCTGACACTTAGTTGTGTATGTGGTGCTGGGGTTTGAACCTGGGTTCTTGAGCATGCCAGGCAAGCGCTCCAATTGCTGAGCCACTGCTTCAGCCCCCAAAGACATTTTTTTTTAATTAAAAAGATTTTGTGTTCTTTTGTTTTAAAAGCTCTCTTATGGTGTACAATCCTAAAAGGAAAGAGAGAGAGTAAGACACCATGTCCCTGAGTGTCCCTTTTTGTTCCCAAAAAACCTAGCTAAGTAAAGGGAACACTGAGAATAAACCTGGACTAAAAAGTCCAGTTACACATTATCTTGAAGTATACTGTTTTTCTCCTACGCACACTGAGAACTAGGCCAACTTGGTGTTATCTGTTGAAAGCTACTTTCTTACTTATGCACCAGGACAATATTTCCCTGGGGTCCTGGTCTTAACAAGGGAACTAAGCATAGTAATGCTGATTATGCCACTGCTTCTATATTCTAACATACGAAGCCCCTCTTTCAGCGGAGCAGAACTGAGGGCAGTAGGGGAAGGATTCCTGTCACTCATCACCAAACCACCATGAAGGATAAGCAGCAATGCTTGGTGAAGCACCTAGAAGGACCAGTTTGTCTCCACTGAACTCTTCTGGGAACAGTCCATGATCTCTTGTAAGCTTTCCCCAAAAAGTCATGTGTCTCGCATGCTGTGTCTGGGCACTTTCTGTGGCTTCTCCCTACTCTACCCCACTGCCATGGCACAACTGGGCTGTGGATGTGACATATGGAAATCCATATTGGATTTCTGTTTGTGATTTAAGCAAACAGAAATAAAATCATTAAAACAAATTAGGGTTAAAAGTGAAAATATGTTGAGAACTCTAGTAAGAAGGTGGTGGTGAATGTTTGTGGCCTGGGACATGATACAGGAGTGTTTCTCAGGGAAAGTATTGGGAACAAGTTTACTAGTTTGATCCAAATGGTATAATCTTTAAAAATCTGAAAAAATAGACCAGTCGTTTTAAAATTTGCTAACAGCATGTTTTTATGAAATGTTCTTCATCGGAAGGCTGAAATTCGAAGAGGCAAATTCTTTCTCAAAGCTGTTTTTTGAATTCTGAGGCATCCTGACCTCCTTCAAGCCATGGCCAAAGAATTAGTAAGGACAGAGACCTGTGGGTCACAGATGGAAGGGCAGTAAATTGACATGACCCGGGTTAGCCTGGGAAAGAAACATCTGTCCTCTCCACCTCCTGTACATCAGAGATGCTTGGGAGTCTGCATCTGCCAGGCGCTGTGAAGGTCTGGACAAGCACTGCCTCATATTTTCCTGTAACAATCCTATAAAGGGGACATTTTACCCTCATTTGACATAGAACAAGATCATGTCCGGGTCCTATAGTTTGAAACTGTGTTGAGACAGGGTTCAAGCAGCACAGATCTCTATAATAACAAATGATGACACTATTTTGGATCTTTAATAAAAGGTGATTTCGAAATAAATTTTTTTTTTTTTACAAAATCCAAAAGTTTCAATTAGATGCAGCTGGTACTTCAAAATATGCAACTGTTAGATGCTATATTCTGTTCCAAAGTAGGTGACAAAATATTGCTATCTCCAAAAAGATGGGAGATCCTTTAACTGATTGTTTTTATTCTGTTTTCACAGTGATAGCATGATTTGTTTCAAAGGACTTAACTACATATTGAATTATTTGAATAGATAGGCAAGTGTTTTCCAGAATCATTTCATCTTTTCATCATTAAATACATCTAAGATTCACAACATGAGGAGCTAATTCACAAGCATAGAGGTTTTTTTTTAATTAATCTTTTACAGGTTTAGCTTACTATACATAAAGTGATCCTTTTTGATCACATATTATTGCAATACTTTAGAAAACAATTCTTCACAAACTCTGTTTAGCAAAATCTATATAGTGCTTGTATGTGGGTTTGGGTGCAGAAGTACACACCACACACACACGCGCGCGCGCACACAAACACAAAGTTCTAGCATGCCAGGTTAGACTGCTTGGATTTTTTATGGTGCCAACTGTGGGCATGGGCAAGTTAGATAACCTTTCTGTTACCCACTTGTAAATCAAGAATAATCATAAAGTTTTTCTATACTATTGTTGTGATAATTGATATTTGAGGCTAATATATATGAAACCTTAAACTAATAACTGCCATTTAGGGAGTATTCAAATAATGCTGAGTTATTGTCCATCAGTATAATTCAAAATGCTAATTAAGCCTTTATATTTTTTGAACAATTGAACTACTTTCTATTTAAGGTTTATCTGTTCAAGAAATTAAAAATATTAGAAACTTAAAAGTTAAAAAAAAGCTAGGTGCGGTGGTGTACAACTGTAATCCCAGTGACTCAGGAGGATGAGGTAGGAGGACAGTGAGTTCAAAGCCAGCCTCAGCAAGTTAATGACATCTTACCTTAAAATAAAAGAATAAAAAGGGCTAGGGATGTAGCTCAATCATTAAGCTACCCTGGGCTCAATTCCTGATACCAAACAAACAAACAAATGAGAGAGAGAAAAGAAAAGAAAAGAAAAAGAAAAGAAAATTATGGAAAATAATCACATAGTGTGAATGCAGTTTAGTAATGCTGCCTCTCTGAAATCCCAAAAGGTTGCTGTAAATGTCAAGAATAAAATCATCCAGTTTGATGTATTTTGTAGTAAATCTCTGAAATGTACACATTTTGATATTAATAAAAATGTTAGACCTTACGGGGTCATAAAACTGATTTTCATAATTACATAATTTATGGATTTGGCATACCATGTACTGCTAAACGGATTTAGAGAAAGTTACCCTGTTCTTTCCAGCATTCCACCCAAATAACTGCAACGGAGAGATTTTATTTCATAATTTGTTACACGCCTCCTTGATCCTTGAAAGCATAAGTTATGTTTCAGATGACAAAAGAGTTAAGCCTGAATTATTAACTGAACTATTTACGCCCCAATGTTGAAGAGTGAAAAACACAGACCACCTGGTCAAGATTGCAAATGCAGCAATGGTTATTTTTACCTCTTGAGTACGCCTTCTAGCACCCTCCTGTTTGTCCCCTTTGACCTATCAATCTTTCTTATTTTTACCACTTTGCTTGACATTCTCAGTGTTCCTACTGCTTGTTGCAAAAGGAAAATAAAAAGATGAATCTAACACTGAGTTAAGAATGGCCAGTGATGGGGCTTCCACATCAAGCTCCGTGATGAGAATTTCATGCTCATTGAAGCTAGAATATTCAGAGAGCTATGAGAAATGAGAATTGCTGCTTCTTCTTTTTTTTTCAATATAAGGAAACTGAGACCCAAAAACCTAAAGTAATTTTCTTAATGGTCACATAGTTACAGCATATCACAGGGAAAATTCACAAATAAGCCAGTGTGACATTCATGTTCTTTATACGCATCTTTTCCATATTGCCTTTGTCAACAGTCCCCTCATGGAAAGGCTGAGGTCTTCTGATGATCAAATTACCAAAGGAAACCAAACTTAGGAACTGGAGAGGTGGCTCGCAGTAGCTTGCTTGCCTGGCATGCAAGAGGACCTGGATTTGATCCCCAGCACCACATATATAACAAAGTGTCAGAAAAACAAAAATCAGACCAAAAAAATAAATAAAAATTGATTCTATTTTGATCTATATAAAGAAGAATGAAACCAAAACTTCATAAAGAAAAATTTAGGAAGAAAACATACACCAAAAGTTGATACTAGTGATCTTTATAGACCAATTGCATATTAGATTTATTCCTATTTCTCATTTTTTCTATCGCGAACATTACTCTTTTAATAATATGAAAACTACAACTTTAGAATAACGGAACCATCATTTAAAAGAGAGAAAACGGGAGGGAGAGGTGGCTCAGCGGTTATAGCGCTTGCCTGGCATGCACAAGGATGCAGGTTCAAACCCCAGCACCACGTACACAACAAAGTGTCAAAGCAAAGAAAGCCACATGAAAAACTAAAACAAACAAACAAACTGATTCTCTCTCTCACTTTCCTTCTCTGTTTAAAAAAAATAAAAAGAAAACATTTCTAAAAGGTATTTCCTAACAAAAGCTTAAGTTACCATTCTTCCTACTTGTATCCATGTTTACCTGAAGAACTCAAAGACTTTAAAAAGTAATAAATATCAAGTAACAACAGCAACAAAAAGCCCTTTGAGAACCAGAGACATGCATCGTTTACCATGGAACAACAAATGAAATTTACCATTTTGGATTAGGAACAGCCTCACTTTTCACACCATTCAGCCAACTGTCTAGATTTGCTGTGGGCTGAATCAGAATTGAGTTTAAAAACCATCCATTGCCAAGTTTTTAAACTCTGTAAAGCCTAGATTCCAAACTTTGCCTCATTGAGTAAGCCATCTACTTAGCAACAGCTCCACTAAACACCCTCAAGGTCCTGATCCTTATTTTCTCTCTGTTTCTACCTTTCCTTCCCCTCCCTTCCTTCCACCCACACTTAACAAAGCACCCTGTTTACACAGACAGAATGGTCTAAACGCACATCTCGATCAGCAGGGGGATACCAACATGCTGAATATTCCTCTTCCCTTCCTACCTCAGCCATTTCTCAATAAAGAAAAGATGCACGTCTTTCTCCACATGTTAAGTGTCTGTACTAACCCTTAGGATAATTTTTGATAGCTGGTTTTCAGTAAAATAATGCTTAAAAGATTAATAGATGGTTTTAAGTCCTGGGTTTTTTCTTCATTTCTTGAGGCTCTGCTGACATTTTTCTGAAGAATTCTTTATCTTCTCTTTTTTTCCTCTCTCTCCTATTTAATCACCCTGGGATAATCAGTGTTTCATAGTAAGCTTAACCTGATAGAACCCAGGCATGGGAATATTTCATAGTGCAATGAAAGATAAAAGAAATGCTGTCATTTTAATTATATATCATTCATAACTACTAATATCAGATAATAACATACTCTCCTCAGAGAAAGTGATTCCAAATCAAAACTAAATATTCCACTTCATGCTATATCTTTATTTTACTTCAATGATACAGCTATACCCCGCCTCCCGGAATCAATATTTTCTTCCGTGACAATGCACTAATTGGTTTTAAAAACAATGCTATTCCTTTAAAAGCCCAATTATCTCAGATCAGCTTCTTTGTTATTGCTTTATTGCCATAAATATAGTCGTAAAATATTCAAGAGCAGCATATGGGTGAAGGACTTTGTTCTGGTATGGTTGAAGGAAAAAATATAAGCAATTTTGCTCCGGGTCAGAACAAAAATGTCGGAAAAGGGATCAAAGTTACTAAGTGAGCCCGTTGAGAAATGGCTGATTGTAACCTACGGTAGAGCATCATCAGATACATATAGGAATGATGCACAAGTCCTAGAGGACACGTTCTCTCCTCCCCACCTCACTCACTCCTCGGCCAACACCTGAAATTCTCCATTTTCCCTGCACAATAGCACATGGACACATCCCCAAAACAGCGAGTGGAACATGGCTTCCTCATCCCATTTCTCTTCCATTTCATGTCCTCACTTAATCATATATAGTTCCTTCCTTATCATTGCCATTAAAGAGGTTATCAAATCTTTTAAAATTCAATCATTCAGCATTCAAAATTAACTTGAAGAATTAGCTTTATACTTCTAACAGGTTAAAATCATTAATACCTGTGTCCATGCTACTTAGCAAGAGGATCTAAAAAATAAGCATGTAGTCATTAAGTATTTATGATAAAAATGTTCAAATGATTCCTTCAATCCAAAATGTTAATTTTCTTATTTGTATAATATGGATTACCATGCTTGTTTTACGGTCTGCAATGAAGGCTATGTGAAAATACCCATCTAAACATATCCAGTATCTATCTGCATAGTTCATTTAATAAGTATTAGCAATAAATGGATCTATTGTAGCACATATCAAAATGAACTACCACCACAGAAATACATAAAAAAGACTCTCATTTAAAAAAAGAAAAGCCAATATAAAGCTTGATTTTTTAAAATTTTTTATTTTTCCCAAGAATCTTAGTAGTTAACATACAAGGCTCCTTTTAAAACACCTTCTTCTTCCATCTAGAGAATTCTGGGCTTCAGGACAGACAATTAAATTGGCTCTTCAGAAGTGGGTTCAATTAGAAGCAGAGTTCCAGTGGAAACCATCTGTCACTAGACTCCACCATTCTACTCTAGCGATGGCTTGCCTGGGTGTAATCCAGTGGTAAAAGGGCTTAGTGGGGCAATGCAGAAGCCCGCACGCTATGGAGAAGAGAAGTGTTTGAAATCTTAGATCTGCACATTTCCTCCACACCTGGAGCAAGGTTTACTTCCTCAAGACAGAGGGGAGCAATGATATATAAAGTTCTTGAATGAGAGTGGAGAGCAACAGCTGTTGACAGCGAATTGATTTCATTGGTTGAGTTCAACAGCAGCAGGAAGGGAGCCTGAATTTGCTGAGCGCCGCTGTGCCTACCCACCAGGGTTGTTAACATCATTAAGACAATTTGAGACTGCCTAACTGAAGAAACGGAGGGCTAGGATTACTGCAGAGGGAGAAGGGCAGAGAAGTGGAATTCTGATCAACGGGGCGTTCCACGTGTATGAAACAGAGAAAGGAACAAACAGCAGGGTGGATTCCAAAACACTGTTTGCTACCCTGTCTTTATGACAGCCCTGTTGCCAGATGAGAAAACTATCTGGTCTTTTTAGGTCCAATTGTGTAGCTTCCTTTCTAGTTTACTGAGCATGCTGTGAAACTTGCCACTTCTCCCCACAGCTCATGCAGATGCTCTCTGAGTAGAAACCCAAGTTTGTTTTTTTTTTTTTCCCCACATCCATCCACTGTGTATGCAAGAACACAGAAGGAGCCTCTGCATCTTTCCGGATACTCTTTGTAGGAGAAAGGTTGCCTAATGTCAAAACACATGACCAGAGCAGCAGGATGAGACAAAAGTGCAGGAAACGGCTGTCTACAAGAGCCAAATATTTAGATCCTAGGAAAATATTGCCAAAGGCTTCATTTCCTGGATATACCTGCCAAATGTACATGTCTAGGGATCAAAACTCCAATATGGTTTTGATCCAATTCTTATACTCACATGATTTACATATTTCAAATGGCCTGTGTGTCTAAGAGAAGGAACTAAATTCATGGTATGGAGATCCTTTTATAGATGAATTTTGTAGATGCATTGGCTTGACTAGTGGAATTTTTCTGGAGCTGTTTGAACATGCGGATACAGACTGCTGTCCAAAAGAAGTAACTCCGCTAAGAGTAGAAAAGGCCTCCTTTAATTCCCTTGTTATCTTTTCTGGAATTTAGAGTAGAAATTTCCAGGTATTTGGCACCACTACTTGGAATGATGAATGAATGGAACAAAAATAAATATTTCCTAACTGCCCTCTATTTAATGAAGGCAAGTTTACAGAATTTTCCAAAACATAAAACGAAACCTATTATCATTTTTTCACCCTTTTGGAAAACTTCATAATCAAAATCAAAGTGTTTATACATAACTTGTTAGAAGGCAATGAGTACTTTGTGATTATTCTTCCTTAATCATGTCTCAAAAATAAAATCAAGAAGAGAAAACAAGTTCTCTGCTTGACATATTCTACAGCATATTAGAAGCCTGCTTGCCTGCTCACAACTTATCACCGAAAACACTGCATAAATTACACATACCTAGACATGAAGGAATAATGTCAAGAGAGATGTCTAATATACATGGGCAAAAATGCACATCTGATATAAATGTGGCCTTCTCCGTTCATGATACTTGATGCACTGTATCCTGAAAGAAGCAGGGCAACATTTATAGATCTACATCCCAGGTAAGCTTAACTGGTATGATATCATCAGGTGACAGATTTAGAGAAATTAAGCCACTTGTCCAAGCTAGCAGGACATAAAGGTGTTGGAAAAGAGTACTTAAACCCATGTAATTGTGTTTAATTCCAAAACTAACCAGAACATTATTACTATATTGACTTTTCCCTTCATGAGGCAACGTTTTGTTCTTCATAATACCCTGAGACAATTTGACATTCCCACTTCAGTCCCAAATTAGGTTTGACAAATTGACTCAGTCCAGCTAGGTTTGTTTTTTAACATTGGCAGCAAGAGACATTTTGGTCTCTGTAATGTACAACAAATAGATTCACATATCCCTACATAACGTTTCTTCATAAACACATTATGAATCTATAATGTTGATGAATGTAAACATAACAAACCATGACATGAATTTGTTCAAATGCATCCTATCCTGGGGTTATTAAGCATGTGGTCAGCTTTCTTCAGACACAATGACTGTGCTCAAAATACTCGGTGCAAATTTGAGAATGTGTTGGCTATATCATATTCATTTACAGGGCCATTCTTCATGGTACCAAACATCTGTTTGGTTATCTCGACTGCAACAGCAATATACACTAATGTTTTTTTAGAGAATAGTAGACTATTTATGGAACAGTGAAATTTCACAAAATGATAAGGACTGGGACAGAGAATGTTGAGAGTTTTAAAAAGGGACCTGCGATAGCGAATGGCCTTATATGCAGTAATACTAAATTGCTGGATTACTTTGAAAACGTATCAACTAAAAGAGATTCATTTGTCCTTTTATAGTTATTATAAAAGACTCAAATATATGAGATAAAAGCATATTGATTACAGAAATTTATGGTTGGAAAGAAATTCAACCATTTATATAGTTCAACTAATCATCCCATTTTTGGACCGACTTTCCTTTCTCTTTGCCCAGAGTTCTGTTTAAAGAGCTGTGGATGGGGAGCTCACTCTAGGGAAACAGTAGGAAAGCCAATTAAAAACAAATCTTCACTCTCCATCGTTTACTTAAGTGGATCTTTGGGCAAGTTATTGACCCTCTGTTTCATCCTTCAAAAAAGAACACAGTTTATGTATTTTATAAAATTGTTGGTGGTGGCAGGCAAAAATGGTGTCAAGCCCAGTGTTTGCATAGAACGAGCATTCAGCAAATGTTAGCTATGAACTTCTAGGTCAGATACACATATGGGCATTTTGTATACCTCTTGAAGACATCTTAATGCCCTAGAAAAGTACATTTTATATTTATTCAGTGTTTCCAAATACAACCTCAAATCTGGACATAAAATATTTTAGAATAAAATTGTTAACATGCTGATGTAGGAGGCATGCCATATTTCTCTTGCCAAGTATTTGACCTTGCAACTCATTTGGTGACTTAAGAAAAAGTTGAGCCCTAACATTCATGACACTGAGTAGCAAAAGTCTATCCAGAAGAGACGAGATAGAAGTGGCTCCTTTCTGTATGGGTTCTCAATCAGGAAGTCTGATTTCAATTCAATTCAAGCAGATGTGTCGAATGCAGAGATTTGGTTCCATGATTTCTTGGTTTACAATAGTTTCACATATTCTTTCCATTTTCTCTGATGTGCTGTTTCATGGCCAAATAGTTACTTCCTTTGTGTGTAGGGGTAGCTTTGCATTTTGATCACTTAGAAAAACCTACCATATAGCAATGTGGCTAACCTTGCGAGATATGAGGCACAGAATGATTAGGCCCTTTTAATAAACCTTATATCCTTAGGGGTAAGCCAGGCATTCCTAAAATAGAGTTATCTTTGCAATTTGCCATCTAGGAAGCAATATTCTGAGCTGTCTCCCCAAAGAGCTGCTTTTGCAAATAATAAGGCATTTATTTTAGTGATATTTTTTCCAATAGTAAAAGTCACCTACACTTCTAGGCCACTGGAGCACCGTGAATAAGTCTCAGGTGCCCAGGTAATGATCCTTCAGCCTGGTGTATAGTATCATCCTTTATCATTGATGCAATCAATGTAGAGTATTTTCTGCATGAGTCTTGACAAGAAAAATAATGAGGAATACTGCAGGTCCTAATCCACTCACTTTTCCTTTATCCAATATCCTGAGTGGTGTTTGGATGGGATACAGATATATGGTACTTTTTATGGCAGATGATCATTGTAATGATCTTTTCTCTGATCCACTACAGACATGTGGCAAAAAAGTAATCTTTATGTAATTGTTATGTCTTAATTTTGCACCATGTCAGTTGGGATTTCCATCACAGAGGGAATGGATTTTGCCTGATGTCCAATATCAAGGAAGTGCATTGGCTGATTAATGATTTATGACTAGCAGCATAATACATGAAAAATGATAAAGAATACGTTGTGGTTTTATATGCACGCTCATTTAATAGTTATCTGTTTTCTTACAAATACCATTAAGGAGAATAAACAATGAGCATAAATATTAATGGATATATCAGTACTAGCTATGGTTGTATTGTTTGTTTTTTTGAGTACTAATACTTTTGTAGTATGTAGGTGTGTAGAACTAATATTGTCCTAAAATATAAATTAGCCAGTTACTCAAGAAGGATGAAGGTTTATCATCATATAGAAAGAAAATCTAGTCAGGCGTGGTGCTGCAAACTTGTAAGCCTAGTAACTCAGTAGTCTGAGGCAGGAGGATGATAAGTTCAAAGCCAGCCTCAGCAACCTAGGGAGGACCTAAGCAACATAGCCAGACCCTGTCTCAAAATAAAAATTAAAAAGGCTGGGGATGTGGCTCAGTGGTGAAGGGTCCTTGTGTTGAATCCCCCAGTCCAAAAAAAAAAAAAAAAAAAAAAGGAAAAGAAAGATCTTTTAGTGTTCCTATTTTCTATGTGTAAAGCATGTTGGAAAGTGACTACCTTTTGTAAAGTGCTAATTACGGGGGAAGGGGAGATGTGACAAAGAAGGGTGTCCACTGACTCAGAGGAGCTCCTTGTGCATTCAATGCCGCCTTCCTTAAGTGAAGGATAAGGTGAAAATTAAATCACCAAGAAAGAGAACTGTAAGAGAAAATGGAACTTCCACAAAGGAAGCTTTAAAATGCTCAATGACCGTGTGATAGAGAACTATTCAGGGAGGAATTAAAAAAGGAACATTGGAGAGGGAGTGGCAGAGAACTTACAAAGGAAGAAAGAAAGATGCAGACACACGCACGTAAGAATACAAGAAGTTACACGCAAGGTGACTTATTTCACTTCTTTGCCTCCAAGCATGCTGTACCTGTCAGCCTGACTCTGTTTGCTTTTTCCAAGTGGCAGCCATCAGTCAAGATGGCTCTTTGCTGTGCCAGTGTGGATATGTGTGTTCTGAATGGAAAACACACACAGAATTGAAAACAGCATGAAAAGAATGTAAAATAACCTATTAGTAATTATTTTGAACTAATATTTTGGATATACTATGTTAAAATATATTGTTAAAATTAATATTACTATTTTTTGTCTGTTTTTTACTAGAAATTTTCCAGTGACAGACATAGAGTGCATTATACTCATATTTGATACTCCTGCTCTAAAAGTTTTTAGAAGTAAATTGAACTGATTTACCCATGCATATTTTTCCAGTTGAGAAAAATCATAGTGATTTGTTCCAAATTTAGTAAACTTTTCACTAGTTTATTGACCATCTCACTTTTCCTTTAGTAAATCTTATACTGAGATCATATGGAAATTTATGCCCCTTCCATCTTTACAGATTTGACAAAAGCCACTAAGAGAAAATTGTGCTTCTAGCTAACCCAGTTCCTCTTCCTAATAAACTCTATGGAGAAAGTAAAATGGAAGACAGAAAGATAAATGGTAGAATGGGTCTGGGAAAATGTGAACTGAGAAACAACTAAGAAGAATCAACAAGGGGATAAAACTTATGCTCCGAATTTAACTTTAAACAGAAGTACTTTAATTCCACCATGTACTCTGGCTCTTTATTATCACTAGAGTTAGAATTGGTTCACTGACTCACTTGGGTTCTCATGGAAAGCTTGAAAACTTTTCATACTTCAGTTTACTTATTCATCTGAATGTTTGGATTAGAAGAGTTCTAAAGTCTCTTCAAGCCTGAATTTATATCAGCCATGCCTGTGCTGCTCCTGCCAAGGACTTCCTTCTTTCCATCACCTGTGCGGCTGCCTCCATCTTGACCCGTGAGTGTCAGCACAAAGGTAATTTCTTCAGAGAGTCCTGACTTGACCACCATTTCTGGTCATACTGCCTCTTTCACATAATCCTATTTTATTTTCTCCACTGCATTTACATCAAGTTGATCCTTGCTTATATCCTTGTTTACTTGTTTATTGACCAGCTTACCCAACAAGAATGTATTCTTGTCATATCCACTGTTCTAGCCACCCCATCTAGAAGAGTGCCTGGTATGAAAGAAGCAATCAAGGCACCTCTGAGAAATCTCTGTTAAATTTCCAAGTGGCTATTTGCCGTGCTAGAGGGGATGCATACATGCTCTAGATGGAAAATACGGATTTGAATAGAATGTAAAATAACCTTCTAATAATGTTTGGAGTAGAATTGTGGACATACTGAGTTAAAATATTTTGTTCCTCACAAAGTCTAAGAACAGACCTTGTTCTTAAATATAAACAAAAAAGAATGATTAGCTAATTTAATAGAAACTTTATTAACTCAGAACTACCAGTGAAGGGTGGAGAACCAGATGTGGATAATGGGAGTGAAGGCAGCCACTGAGCCAGAAGCCCTACACCTCAAAAGACACCACCGGTCCTGCCATTGAGGAGGTCCCTTCACCTAGCACCTTACCTTCAATGGTCTAGCTCTGCTCTTCGCCAATACCATTGGATTTAGGTATTGATTGTCCTGTAGTGATCATTTCCACTGCCACCCTTAGAAACTAGATGGTACTCTCATTTGAAGCACTGTCAAAAATAACTTAAATTGACCCCACCTCTCTGTGTCGCAAACTCCATGTTTAAAATTCTGAATGTATACATCAGATCATTCAAAACTAGTTGTAGGGGCTGGAACAGTGGCTCTGAGGTTTTAGCGCTTGCCTAGCAAGCATGAGGACCCAAGTTCAAACCCCAGCACCACATACACAACTAAGTGTTGGAGCAATGAAGGCTATATGAAAAACTCAATAAAGTTGTTTCTCTCTTTCTCTGTCTCTCTCACTGTCCCTCTCTCTTAAAAAAAAATCAAACTAGTTGTAGGGTTCTTGCTCCCTACTATGGAAAATTGGAATGGAAATCTAGTTGATTTCTTCCCTTCTATATAAGATTTATAAGCAAGGACTTCTTCAAATACAAACAGGCTTAGATACTGGAAAGATTCCCCAAATGTCTAATGTTCCCTCCAGTCTTCTTCCTAATAGTAAATATACCCATTTCTTCTTCTTTGGTCAGATATATTGTCTATTGTTGAATATTATACAACTAAGCTTCTTAAACTGTAATGAGTTTCCAAATTATAGATAGCATTTTATATTAATCATCTTTCTTCAGACAAATACAACCAATAACTTTAATATACTTGAAATTCTTAGGACTTCTAAGCCTCCATAATCACTTAAGCTAATTTGTTATAACAAATCTTTTTGTGTGTGTATGTATATATACATATATAAAATGTGCATATTAAATATATAATGTGTATATTATTATAAATATGTGTGTAATTTGTATAATGTATAGTATATATGTAATAAAGTTTACCAGTTTACTGATTCAGATGTTAATTTCATCCCAGAATATATTCACAGATGCCCAGAAAAATGTTCAATCAAATATCTGGGCACCCTGGAGTCTAGTCAAGTTAACACATAAAAATTAGCTATGACATATTCTCTTCTGAGGACAGTCAACAATTCAGTTAGATAGCAAAGTCTAAAACTTTGCCACAGTCACTTGTTACCTTGCTGTTTGACTAGGAACTTGTTATTTTTGCTCTTCAGTTCTTTAAGAAGATATTCTGCCCTTTCTGATCCCTGGGTGAAGATTTTACCTTAAAGTTGCAAAAATGGAATGAAGAACAGACAGCTGGTTCAGGATGAGGAGAGGGGAGCAGCCCTGAAAAGCTATAGTAATTACACGTTCAAGGGTTATCACTTAGGTTGATATATCAACTGCTGCCAAATGAATGACAGAAACCACATGCTTAGTTGCAAATTGAAATGGGAGCTGAGCCTGAGCAAGAGACACATTTGGCCTTCGAGAAGGAAAAGGACATCTGATTCAGGACAAGCCCTGCCAAGTTCAGCCAGTCGAACCAAATTGCTCCCTGCCATTGAACCCTGAGAAATAAGGAAAGGCAGTTGCAGGTTAGGTAAAGGGATAGAAGGTTTATTATCAGAAGGAGCTTGATTACTGCTGAGTTTAATTATATTCCTCCGCCAGAATCCAGTCAATATTTAAAAGTAACATAAAAAACTATTTCCTGAGATGTTCCTTGTTTTCAGGATGGTCAAAATTTGCCCTTACCAAAATAGTCAAAGGAAGTCAGGAAAAAATATCTAGTCTGAAGAAATGAGCACAAATGGAGGTGCAAATGTACCCTCTAAACCTCCAGCAAGTTGAAGGCCAAGGCACAGGCCCACAGGCAATTGTGCTCTTACTTGCTTAATGAAGGGCAGTCAAGGTTTAGTGTTATGGTAAAAAGTCAATAATCCCAAATGAACATGTATGATTTTTAGTAATAGGCTGCTAAAGGCAAATCTTTGACCTTAAGAAGGGGTGTTTAGACAACATTGGTAACCATACATAAAGTTGGACATGAGAACCCCTCCAAATTTTGGCTAGGTTTGCATTCTAGATTTCTGAATCTTTGAGTAAAAATAGAAACATTCACCAGAGCCAGGATGAGAATATATTTATTGAGACACAAACTTTAAGAAGCCACCCAGAAATTCAGAGTCAGCAGAAATGCTATTTTAATGCAATATTTTTTAAAAAATCAAATGATCAAACTAGCTCATGGTCAATGCTTATGTCATTGAAATCATGGGAGTAGAACAGAGTTGGAACTTGTCTTTATTTAACATTTTGATATTTTATTTATCATGGATTTCTTTGGCATTGATTGTCAAAATATCACATGAAAATATCGACACTGAATACCACGTTTTTGGCTCATCCTTAAATTTTTCAAACAATTAATTTCACAGGGTCCATCCCAATATCGGCCTGCTACACACCTTCTTGAACGAGACTGCTTCTAATGTGGTCTGGCTCAAAATACCATGATAACCACATTCACTGGACTATTATAATTTGCTAAGAGAACTACATAGGTTATCTATTTCACTCTGGTAACATTTACAGCTAAGCAGCCTGGGGCTCAGTGGCTAAGGTAACATTGCACAACCAGAATGTGGTCAAGCTGGAGTCCACTTGTTCCTGGCATCATCTTTCAATGCTCTTGGAGGACTTTCTAGTTTTACTTATTAATTTACATAATTAACCTTATTTGGTTTAAATACCACTTGTGTCCCCTTCTTAAAGAATTACTGATCAATGTTATTATGAAATACCTTTATTTGTACAGTGTAGAAGAGTGTTTGCTTATATAATTTAATCTAGCATCTTATTCTATCGAAGTTAAAACTAAATTCTTTAACACAGTTTGCAAGAACCTAGTCACCTGGAATGAACCTAATTTGAACAATGCAGAGTGGTTTTGTAATAGAGACAGGAAAATCTTGAAGGCAATTTTGCAAACAGATCCTTATAAAAGATAGAGTCCTATCTTTTTTTCTAAGGCAGAAATATTTTTCCTCCGCAAAAGTTGCCCTCTTCCAAAGGTTGTCTAGCTTTAGTTTCTGCAACAATATTGTCATGTCAGGACAGCATTAGTTAGCTGGATTTGGTCAATACCTTCGCTCGCTTCTTAACACCCTTCTCCCTAATGCACCAGCACCCAGCACCACTGCTGGGATTTTTATACCTCAGTGAACTCTTCCAGTACTGAAAAAAAATTACTTCTACTCAACCATTCAATTTCCCCTCTTTTCCTGCTTCATTGATCAATTTTATCTATTTTAATTATGTCTCAATTACAGTTTTCCAGTTACTGTTCTCCAGGCTGTAACTAATTTGAGGAAACATTGTGCAGTTCAAAGTTCCTGCTACAGAGGCAGCTTTCTTTGGAAGAGGCATCCTAGCCCTGGATTTACCTGTGAGTGTGATTATCTGAGCCAGTGCAGGCCCGAGAAGGAAGGGCAGGCAACATAGAGGATAAGCAGTAGCCTATGGAAAGACCTCACTCCCTGTTTCACTTGGGCACAACCAATCAGATTTCTCCCCGCTCAGGAACCCAATCTAAAAAACAGCCTAGAAAGTGAGGTGTTGCTCATTGAGAAGGAAACATAAATGGTTGCTATGTGAGAGAGGCTATGGAGAACTCAGTGGGTCATACGCAAACAAAGTTATACAGAAACAGAATAGCAGAGAATGAAAGAGGTGTTTTTGTGAGAAGCCCCGTACTCTGTGAGAAATGGAAGAGAGAACCCAGTCTCTAGATTTCCCTTTGTTCTTGTCTGCCCTCTCCCTGTCTGTTCTGAAAATTAGATTTACCCCCAAGAGCCCCCCCCCCAACTACCCATTCTTATCCCTCTCCCCCACCTTCTCAATACATCTCTACAAATGCTTTAGGTTGTATGTTACTACACCTTTTCTGGATTTAAAACATGAGAAATGACCTCCTTTCTCAATGGCCAGGGTCTAGATCCAGCCTCCACAGATGAGTGAAGACATTTGACTCTTGGTTCTCTGGATTATGCTTATTTCATTCAGCATGATTTCTTCCATAGCCATCCATTTACCTTCAAAGGCTGCAATATCATTGTTTCTAATTGCTGAGTAGAACTCCATGGTATAAATGTACCACAGTTTTTGGATCCATTCATTCAGTGAGGGGCATCTGGGTTGGTTCCATAATTTAGCTATTGTAAAGTGAGCTGCTATGAACATCGATTTCGCTGTGTCACTGTAATGTGCTGATTCTGAATCCCCTGGAAAAATACCCAGGAGAGGAACAGCAGGATCGTATGGTGGGTTCATCCCTAGTTTTCTGAGGATTCTCCACAGTGCTTTCCAGAAGGGCTGTAGCAGTCTGCAGTTCCACCAACAGTGTACTAGTGTGCCTATCTCTCCACAACCCCTCCAGCATCTATTATTGTTTATTTTCTTCATTTTTCCAATACGACTGGCATGAGGTGGTATCTTAATGTAAGTTTTATTTGTGTTTCTAGGATCACTAGTGATTTAGAGCACTTTCTCATGTATTCATTGGCTTGATCAATGTCCAATTAACAACTTTTAAAGAGAAGAAAATACTTAAGAACCCATGGGTATAAATCAAAAGTGTGTGGCAAACCACTTCTGGAAGAGGCGTTGGTATAATGGTGAAGAAGAGGATCCAATGATGAGAGCTTCTACACTCAAACCCTGGTTGACAGCAACAGCGCTCTCATTTGGGCAACTTGCTCCCTATGTCTATGCCTCTCCTTCCATCTTGTCTTACAGTACAGTTGAAAGGATCAAATACCTCGGTAAATGGACAGCATGAGTGATGAACATTTATCGGACATCTGCAATGTGTACGACAGAAGGTGTTAAGCGCCTCCTAGGTCATAATACAAAAAAGCTGGGTGCCCTGCTGCAGTCTCATGGCCTAAGCTGGAGTTAGATAAAGATCACCCAGCATGTCTCTACCTACTATGGAGATTAAAAATGGTTACAAATATTTTATCACTCTCTCTCCAGGGAGCTGGAGCTCAGTACCCTTCCCCTGAGATCCAGGTTGTCCCTGTTGCATGCTAACCAACAGAATATGGAAGAAGTAATGCTGCTCCAGTTCCAGAACTGGCCACAAAAGGACAGGTATCTTCTGATGCCCTGCTCTTACAACACTTGCTTATGCAATGCTCTTTTTTTGGAACCCAGCTGCTATGCTGTGAAAAGTCCAAGGCACAAGTAGAGGCCACATGGGGTGCTATAGTCAGTTGCCCCAGCTGAGCCCAGCAGACAGGTAGAGTCCATGAACAGCACATACACCCCCACTCCAGTGTAGTGTGACTGTGTTCCTCTCCAGATCATTCCATGATGAATAGTAATTTACAGTGTACTATTTATTGTACACGGTGCAGTTCAATGACAAGACAAAGTTGTACAAGCATGACTTATGCTTTTCCCCCTTTGTTCTGCTAGTATATTCACAGTAGAGTCGGCCTCTCCTCCTTTGGAAATGAACACGTGAAGCTTTGTGAATGTAAGGGCCAACCCAGGGCTGTCTGCCCCCACGCCACTCCTTAAATTCATCTTTTACTTTAGTATTTATGAAGATGAGTCTTCAAGCTTGATCTCCTTTGCTTTTTAATGAGCAAATTAAAATGCCACCTTTTTAAGGTCATCCATTCTTTTCATCTAGATAGAATGTCAGGCAAAATGTCTACCGTTCACAGACCCCAAGAACTGATTTAACGGGTGGGTCAGAGTTACAAAAGCAGAGGTTGGACCACACTTTCTTTGATTTCTGTGAGATTTTTTTGCTTGTTTATGATAATTCTTACATTTTGTTCAAACTTTCCTCAAGAGTTCATATACTGGGTTTGGGGAAAGATCAAAGCCAATCACAACTGTCATGGGCAAAAGAAAACATCCACTGGAGAAAATGAGAGCATGTATTTTTATCCCAATAGAGTTCAGAGTGATTCAGAACATGTTGTAGTGGTTGCTGAAAACACCACCTTGTATAAAAATATTATCCACTCTGGACAAAACGTGGTCAATGCTTATGCCAATGACACATGAAAATATTGAGGGAAAGTAAGCAGTTTTTGCAAATAGCAATTGCTGAGTTTCTATTTTCCCTATTTCTTTTTGAGTGGCAGAAGAAAACAGTGGAACAACGTCAGCCCTGTTAACTCTGATCAGAGTCCTAATCCCATACCACCTAACTAAGAAGATGATAAAATCCTCCCTAACACCAGATAAAAATTGATAATTTACTTTAGTGAGGATGTAAGTCTCACAAGGCAAAATCAAAGTGTGAACACTCTGTCCTAGAAGGATAGAACTATAAATCTCCCTTAACAGATACATTATCACCATATAGCACTGAGGAAAACGGAAACTTAAACACAAAGAGAACCATAAAGAATGAATCCGTGCGGACTCTGACACCAGCCATTATCAAACCTTACCTCTAAGCACAGGTATGAGGAAACCAGTCCAATGGCACACTGGGTCCAAAATGACAAAAAGTTCATATTCTTTTGTTTGTTTTTTAAAAAATGTAAACTCGTTTATTCTGTAAGAAGCAAGGTTTGTAGTCTTTCAGCCTAATAATTAATCATGAAGGCAGCATTGGCAGCAAAAGCGGTGGCTCAGCAGTTACACTGCTTGCCTGGCATACGCAAGGATGTGGGTTCGAACTCCAGCACCACGTACACAACGAAGTGTCAGAGCAACAAAAACCACATGAAAAACTAAATAAAACTGTTTCTCTGTCTCTCACTGTCCCTCTCTCCCTTACAAAAAGAAAAAAAAAGCAGCATTGGGTAGTAAAAGCAGAAAACAAAAACAAAATAAAAAAAAAATAATAAAACAGATTCTAAATCCTGACACTGCCTTACAAGGGAAGGAAAAAAAGCCCGAGTTCCAGAATAGGCCAGACCCACATTCCCCCATGAGTTCTGGGATATTGGATCGCCTCTTGAACTCTCAGTGCCACAATTTCTGCTTCAATGAATGGAGACAACACCAGAATTCACGTCAGATGATTTTCAAAATCGAGTCACCACCAATTAATTACCTTTCTGTAGGATTTCTCAACTGCAGGGCTATAGAGACTTGGGGCTGGACGGCCTTCAAAACACGTGTACATTGTTGGATATTTGGCAGCATCCTTAGCTTCTACCCAGTGGATATCAGTAATGATGATAAAAAATATCTCTAGAAATTATCGAGTATTCCCTAGGGAGTAAAATTACCCAATTGACAAGCACAGTTTTAGTTCCTGGTAAATCTGAACCAATCTGAAATGAAGGCCAAAGTATGGTCCATAAATGGACATTGCCAAGAACCTCATCAGTGATTCCATGGAGGGTGCTTCGGTGGAATTCCCGCAGTCTCTCGCTTAACATGTTCTACATGATTCTGCCTCAAGTGTTATACTGAGAACTAAAGTGTGCGTGGAGTTTCGAAACATTTTAATTTGGTTTATTCAACTGAATCTTCTGACCACAAACATCCCTGATTAACAGCTACTCTTTGTCCACACTAAAATCACGGAATTAGGTTGGAATGAAGTTCTGCCAGATTTTGAATATCGCAAATGGACTGAAACTATTTTGGTACCATGCATATACACTTTTTGTCGATGGGAATTCCAAACATTCAGTCAAGACAACCTGTTGTTATCCTTCAACTCTGTACAAGTTGGAAGATATCAGCCAGATTGGTCAGCATAACCAGTCCTAGTAGTAAAATTTTCTAATGCCCTTATCATATTTTGTATCATCAAATAATCAATTTTATAATGGGGAATAATCTGTGAGCTAATCTAGTATTATTATCACTACATATATGGGAAATAACTCATGTACTAACCTAACATTATTATTCAATTTCAAGGAAGTTACTGAGGCAAGGGAGGTTACCTAACATGACACAGAACTGGATAGGACACCCGACAAGCAGAAGAGGGAAAGTTCAGGCACAGAGCTGTCTTGCCTGCCCAAGGATGGCTCTGGGATCACCAAGGGAACTGTACAGCTGCCATGTGGTCATGTAAGGAGTGATCAATGAGGATGAAGTTGACTTAGAAAAATCATTCGGTGCCATGAGAAGTGCAAAGGATCATCAGCCTTTGAATCTCACTTCTAGTATCCATAACTGTGGGGTTCATTCCTAATCAGGATTGACTGCTTTTATTTTGTGGGGTAAGGCAGCAGGATAAGGAATAAATATATTATTTCTGGATGATTAACATCTTTGAATAAGAATCAAATGTCTCCTATAAAAGGGAACTGAACTTGCACATGTTAATCCTGAAGACATAAGAAAAGCAATATGCTTTGAAAAGTTTTCGCATTAGTTCTTTTTGATAACATATTTAAGCAAAATTCTTGTTTGCAACCCATTTCAGAGGCAACTTCTCCTGCCTAACTCCTAGTATTTGCTACCACAAATTAGGCAGCCTGGGCAGTACAATTACATCACATCTCTGGAGCATAACCTACCTAGACAAATAGATTTTAAAAGCAAAGGCTGTTGGTGCTAATAATATAGCAATTTGGAATCAAGAGCCATGTTCTGAGGATCCCCATTAGACATCTTGTCAGGCGCAAATAATTCACAATTTGCATTTATTGCAATTGTATTTCAGCTTTCCACCAGCAACCAAAATACTAACGCTGTAGTGAGAAAAAAAAAATTCCTTTTAACAGAGCACCTGACTTGTGTTCCTTATTAGAGCCCTAGATTCAGCTACATTATATTCACTATGTATTTAATTTGACATAAATTTACTGACACCTTTTGCTGGGCAATTTGTTTTTATAAAATATGTTACAAGGTTATAAAATTACCAAAACAATCCAGAGGCATCGTTGTTTGTTAGGAGATTTTAATTGGAAAGACAGACTTTTTTTTTTCAGACACGACATTGAGCATTTCAAAACACTGTTGCCCTTTTACTGAAAAGCTAACATTTCCCTCTAGACATCTGATTTTCATATTCATAGGACCTTGGTAAGCTAAACTTTAACTTGAGGCTCAGGGCAATATAAATATTTATTATGCACAGAAAATTTTTAAAAAAATTAGTGATTTTAGGCATCAAAAGAGATTTATGTGGTATAATAAAAGAGTACTGGACTTAAATTCAGATTATTTATGTGTTGCTCTTTCTGCATTGCTTTGTGCAATCTTGAATAAGTCCCTTACACCTCTCTGTCCATCAGTTTCTCCAATCATGAAGCAAAAATATGGGATTAGATAGTTTCTAATAATCCCCCAAACTATGATAATACATGATGAAATAAGGAAAATTTTTAAATGGAAGAAAAATAGTATTCATAATGAACAGAGGTGATCACAATTCAAAACACTACAATGGTTCCTGTCTTAAATAAGACTTGAAACAAAAATTGATTTTATGGTTTGATTAAACTAAATTCCAAAATTAAACCATACTATTTCTTCAACTCTTAAAGTAGAAAATTAAATGTTGAATGCTTTAAGATAAAGAAACGAATGGGAAAACAAAAATATCCTTAAGTCAACCAAACCCTGCCTCCAACTTCAAAGCTGACATCATACCTTTAGGATGGTACAAAGTTTGATTCCATAGAAAAAAGCTTCAAATGGCTCACCAACCAATGAATATTCATTATTTTTTCCCAACATTTTTATTGGTACCTTATAGTTGTACACTTTGATGGCATTTAAATGTTGATTGTTAATAATTTAATATCTTAGTAGCAGTGATCACTTTTAGAAAATCAATATATTTTAAGTAAGTCCAAAAAAAAGAAATATAATAGAACATGGTGGAGGAAGTGTGAAATGCCTGAATGTATAGAAATAAAAATACAATTTAATACGTTAAGAAATGAAAAACAAAAGGAGTTTAATATGCTCTATGAAGTAATTTTGTTTCCTGTCATATGGCACTTAAGCCAGAAAACTAAAAGGTGGTTTTTAAAGCATTTGTCCTGTTGGAATGTTGACCTAGCAATAAATTCAGATATTAAGTTGAACGGTGTGGAACAGGTTGACTACACCAAGCGTGGGTCATTGGGTTGGTCCTGAACAGGTAATGACTACTTCTGCTGGGATTGTTGGTACAAGGGAGAATGCATCTCTGAGAAGAGATAGGATGGAGAGGAAGGAGCTTTGCAGCCAGAGAGATGTAACTGGCTGCATAATTTGCAGGGCTAAGTGCAAAATGAAACTGTGGGACTGCTTGTTTTAAAAGAATTAATTAATTTCAAGAGGTCTCGAGAATGGCATTAAATAGAGTTCAGTCCCTCTGAACACCAGGTCTGTAGACTACACAGATTTCATGCCCATGAAGCTGGGCCCCATAGTTCAAATCCCTGCTCAGCCACTTATTACCTCTGCGTGGGACCTTGTGCTGGTCAACTGACTGCTCCCAATGTCAGATTTTTCATTTATAAAATGACTAAAGCAATAATGCACCCCGTGGGCTTGTTGTAAGAATCATATTAGCTTACACACACACACACACACACACACACACACACACACACACACACACATATATACACACACCATATATACTCCTATCATCAGCATGAAGGGCGAGTGACTCCCCTACTATCAATAAACTCTATTAAAATTTATAAGATTCTACTTCTCAATTGCAGTACTCTCTTTTTTAAAACAGATCTTAGAAACAGTAAGCAATGATAGTATAAAAATTCCAAAGAACATCACCAAGTTTGTACAGGTGGAATGAGTTTCTGGAATCCAGAAAAGGACAGAAAGGTGTAAGGGACTCGATTATTTTTCTTTTGCGACTCTTATGGTACGATTTCCTTCAGATGACTTACTGGAATAATACAAGAGTGCTGCGATGGCTAATTTTATATGTCAACTTGTCATGGAAAGCCCTGGCATCTGGATAAGCATTCCGGGTATGTCTGTGAGGGTGTTTCTGGGTGAGACTGACATTTGAATTGGTGGACTGGGTAACGCACCTTAATGTGGGTGGGCCCCAGATAAAGGTTGAAGACCTGAATAGAACAAGCAGGCTTAGAAGGGAGTCCTTCTGCCTGTGCTGGATTTCAGACACTGGACTTTTCTGACCTTCAGGCTTGTGCAGGAGGATGGTCTTTTCCTGAGTCTAAAGCCTACTGACTTCCGGACAAGAACTTGGGTCATTAACTCTGCCGGTTTACAGGCCTTCAGACTCCAACTGAAATCACACAGTCAGCTCTCCTGGGTCTCCAGTCTCCTGACTGCAGAAATTGGGACTTCTCAGCCTCCACGGTTGCGTGAACTGATTCCTTAATATTTCTCTGGAGAGCCCTGACAATACAAGTTCCATAGAAACAGTCAAGCTCACATTATTTCAAGTCTCTGACTTTCAAAAGTGAGAAAGAGGCTTTTTCCTAGAACAAGAGGCCTGTAAACAATATTTTGTTGCTCTCAGTTCACAACAGGATCTGAAGGATTGAAATATCTGAATAACGAAACAAGAGGAAACATTGGAAAAGTTCTAATTTGTATGCAACTCACACCATGTAATTTTCAAGAACACAGGGCACCTATACTTTTCTGTGGTAGTAAATTTCACTCCTGATATCAACAGGCACACTCTTGCTGTGATTTAAACCAATGAGAAAATTAACCCATGACTTGTTCCACTCTTACTGTTGGAAGGGGTTTCGGAAATCTTTGGTATGCAGACAACTCTGGACCTGGAATGGTTGTGATTACAACTTAAAAGTTTTCAAGATGAAGACAGTGTGGACATTATACACATTCAGTAGAGACTAGAAGTAGAATTTTGATCTTTTCCCAGGCTAGTGATGCATGATACATTACTCTCTTGCACTGTGGGACAGCAGCAGTGAGCAGACGCTCCCAATCAGTCATGGGATCACAAGGGGAACACCCTGAGATGCTAGCGTGCTGTGCTTCTCAGCTACGATGTTCTGCTTTAAGGTGAGGTGCTTTAAACGCATTTCCAACTTAGCATGGGACTCCAATGGTAAATCTGGAGTATCTGTAATCATGCTGAAATGTATCTTTTAGTAGAACCGGAGGGGGAATATGAGAGGAAACAAGAGAGGGAATAGTTCTTAGGGTTGTTGGCTTGGCTTGCTACTCCTTTTCAATTTAGGATACATCAGCTAGAAAAAATATGTAGAAGAAATGAGGTGTCTTTGTGAGTTAAACCATCAGGTAACTTTATCAGAGTCTAAGTGGCTGAAAACATCATGGTGACACTTATAATGATGCTTCATTTTCAGGACTGGTTTGTTTGGGGCCAATTTCTTGAATGCTGGCTTGGATTCAGAAATGCGAGGCCAAAGCAGGAGTCTCCCAAAGAGTGCAATTCAGAGAGGGACTGAGTTCTAGAAGGAGGAGCTCCTTTCTTAACATGACCCAGGAAGGCTAAGAGCACACTTGGTCCTTCACAGGAATGGAGTGGGATACGCTGGGTATACAGCGTTTACTTACACGGATTGGCTGAAAAGACTACTCCACATACTTTAAAAATGGATAAATAAACTACTTTATTTACTACATTCATTTAATATGTGCCTTAATGACCCTCTTAACAGAACTCAGAACTGTTTTCTACTCTTTCTTCTGTTTATTATTATAAGGATCAAAAGTCTTGAATAGGAAAGAGTGCCCTGTGTGGACGTTTCCATACCCTGGTCATCTTCAAATACGATGCTCATATCTGAGGCTCTTGCTTTCCTGCCAGAGCAGCCTTGGTTATTTTTCCTGATAACACATAATATATTGCAGTACCCAATCAAAGTTATTTTACAAGGCCTCAAGGCATTCGTTTTAAGCACTCCCATGTTTTTATTAATAACCTTAATATGTACTAATGAAAACATCCATTAGAACAACTTCATAAAAACGCCTTTCTCCAGCATCAAAAACAAGGTTCAGGAGACAGCCTGTTACTAATGGCATTTATTTCAAAGAGGATTACGTTCTTTTGTTTTGTTTTTGTTTTCACTAAAGGAAATCCTACAGTGCTCATGAAAATGGAGTAGTGTTAAACGCTTTAATTCAATTCATTATTCTATCATTCTCAGCATCACTCAACAGCTATTTCTCATGTTACCGATCTCCTGTTAAGAATTTTAGGGGTCTGTGGGCTGGAGTGGTGGCTCAGCAGTTACAGCGCTTACCTGGCATGCACAAGTACACGGATTCAAACCCCAGCACCCACGTACACAACTAAGTGTCAGAGCAATGAAAGCCATGTGAAAAACTCAATAAAAATTGTTTATCTCTGTCCCTCTCTCTCTCTTTCACTGTCCCTCTCTCTTAAAAAAATAAAAAAGAATTCTAGGGGGATCCAGGGAAATATGAATTACAGCCCCTAAAGAAGGTCTAAATATGGAAGTAGAAATGCCAATTGGGGGGTACTGAGAGTGGAAACAGGGCAGGAGAAGAAGTAAGGCCAAGAAGATTCTGGTAAGACTGAGGGGAGAGGACAAGGCAAAGGACGGAAGAATTGACAATGTCAAAGTATGGTTAAATGAGAAAGACAGAGTGAGTAGGTGTGGTTTTGCCAGTAAAGATATTAGAAATGGAATAATTTTAAATAACAATCAGATTCAGAATGCGGTTCTCCAAAGCTTTATGAATAAGGAAACTGAGTTTCAGAAAGTTCACCCAGCTGTGGAGAGATGGAGCAAGGACTGAAGAAAAGGTATGCTGAATGGAAGTCCTGAGTCCCTCTGGGAGGGTTCCTGTGCCAGCGTCTTCAGCCTGTGGCATGATGCTAAGAAGTCTAGGGCTTTTCTGGAGTGATTAGTTTTATATTCTAGAAAATAAGTAAAAAAATTGTTTGTGTTTTTTTACCACGTAAGTCCATATACACATACCTGACTACTTTAATATGCATATAGAATGCAGTAGACTTAATTCCAAGCTCAGATTGCTCTGTGCATTGGGCTTTGCCACAATCTTAGAGCCCCTTCTGAAGTATAGTTTTTCATGCCCTCTCTATTCTTTGAAGAATGATAAAACAAAAATGAAAATTTTTTCAAAGAGAATTCATTTAATGGTTATATTGATGTCTTGATCAAACAGAATCAAGTCTTCTCACAGGTGCTTTCTTTTTCTTTTTTCTGTTAATGTACCTCATTTACAAGTCATCGCTCTCTTAACCTTTGCTTTACATGGGAAAAGGTTACAACAGGAGAGAGAGATAAACATAAAGAAGCACAAACAACAACCTTTTAGGAAAGCTCGGGAATTCACAGAATTGCAGTCTTATTAAATAACAAAAATTGGTAATCAGAGACAAATTCCTGAGCATAGAATAGATAGATCATTTTGAGTCCAGGCAAGCTGCCTAATCTATGAGATGTGAAAAGCAAGGGATTAGCCCCACAAGAAAGAGCAGATAACTCAAATAGGCCGGTGGTTTGTTCCCTGGCTACACCAAGACCTTTCATGCGGGTCAGGTCAGTCAATCTAGAAGTGGCTAAAAGCACGCATTCCAGAGCTGCCTGGAGTCCTTCATTCAAATGCCAGCTCCAGCAGTTGCACCGTGTGCTCATGTGCAACACACTGAATCATTGTGTCCTCTTTCCTCACTGAATGTGCAATCATATTAACAGCACCTACCTCACTGGCTTGCTACAATACTTAAACGCACTCATTTCCGTCAGTGGTGACACTTTATATAAGAATTTGCTCCTGCCTTATTCTCTATACTCCCTTCTCCTTTCTTCTTCTTTTTTCCTCCTACTTCTCATTGTACCTGCCTGAACTTGACTAAGTCAATGAACCTCATGACCTCAGCATTTCCACATCTGTAAACTCATAATAATAACACAATTGTGGTATTACGTTGTTGATTATATGTTCAGCACCCACTCTGTCCTAACGTGACTCTGCTGTTATTGAGAGATCTTCTCCCTGTTTATGTGGATGTGGGACATGGGAAGAAGACTCAGATTACTAGTTCCAGCAGTAAATCATTATTGGTGAGTCAATCATTGTACACCCATCCACTTTGCCAGTGAATTGGTCAAGGACCACAAAACCAAGACAAGAAACAAGCGGCATTGATCTAGAGAAGGTTGCTGGTCCTGCTGACGTCATACAAAAAGAAGGACTTGAATTCTATGCTTGGATTCTTCTCCTCTTCTACAATAAAGCATGTACCCCAGACCCACTGGCAGCCAAATTTTGGTTAATGAGAAAGCATAGTTGACACACAGAAAATGACACAGTTGGAAACAGTGCAGAGGGGCTGGAGGAGTGGCTTAGTGGTTACAGCACTTGCCTGGCATATGCGAAGACACAGGTTCGAACTCCAGCACCACGTACACAACAAATTGTAGGAGCAAAGAAAGCCACATGAAAAACTGAATAAAATTGATTCT